>JARFXV010001095.1:97500-261819 GCA_031761425.1 Cosmopolites sordidus | reverse complement strand
ATATATCCCCTTTGTGGATCAGACCTTGACGTGGTAAAGGGGTTTGAGTAGGGCAATGAAGCATTGAGCTATGCCGTCTGGAGTCTATGCTCCTGGGAGGGTCACCCCTGGCGGACAGGTCAAAGCGGAGGCCTCAGACTAACATGATCCAAAATCTGCCAACCCGCATTGGACCAGCGTGGCAGATTACGGTCCATACCTTCAACATGGTATTTCAATATGTTGAAATATGACAGTACAACCTCAAACACGGCCCTCATTCCCCGGAGGCCAAGGGGCAACTACCTACGGCAGCGGGAAGACCTGCCCCAAGGCAGAGGGTGCTAAGAATCACCGGGTTAGATCAGGCTGAAATTGACTACATCATGACCAACGATAAAACAATATTTACCAATTGTATTGTCCTTAACAATTTTAATGTTGGAAGTGACCACCGAATGGTACGAGCAAGGGTTCGGATTGACTGTCGAAAAGAGCGCGAAAGAATGGTAAGATCAAAGAAGGGCAAGGTGGATTCTGGAAAACTGCTGGAGAGAGGAAGCGATTTTGAGATTGCTTTGTCAAACCGGTTTGCTGCGTTACAAGATCCAGAGGATGTGGAAATATCAGTTCAATATGAAGAAATCGCCAACAATGTACTTCAAACGGCTGCTTCAATAGCACCAGAGGAAAAATGTCTCAAACAAACAAAAATCTCCAGTGAGACCATTGATTTAATGAAGAAACGGCGAGCAATGAGAAATGCAGGTAGTCCTTTTGGCAGGGTCGAGTACACTGAGCTCTGCAAAACTATAAGAAAACGTATCAGAGAGGACACGCGCCGATTCAATATGCAGCTAGTGCAAAAAACCCTGGAAGAAAACAAAGGAATTAACAAAGCTAAACAGAAGCTGAGAAACAAAAGAACGCAAATATATGCTTTAAAGCGTGAGGATGGCACAGTGTGCTGGACGCGTACCCAAATGTTAGAGATTGTCAGAAGGTTTTATTCCCAGTTATATGAAGATCAGAGCCAGTCAGGGACAACAATACCCACGGAAGAACAATATATAATGCCAGAAATCCTAGTGGAGGAAGTAACAAATGCTATAGAATTGATGAAGAACGGCAAGGCTCCAGGAAAGGATAGTGTAACTGTCGAAATGCTAAAAGCTGGTGGTCGGACGTTACATAAAACACTGGCAAAATTATACTCAAAATGCCTCAAAGAACAAAAAGTACCGGACTTATGGAAAAATGCAGAAGTGATCCTTTTACATAAAAAAGGAGCACAGGAAGATTTAAAGAACTACCGTCCAATAAGCCTCCTATCAGTGATGTACAAAGTTTTCACTAAGATAATTTCTAAAAAAATATTAAAAAAACTGAATGACGCACAACCAAGAGAACAAGCAGGATTCAGAAGTGGATTCAGTACAATGGATCACATCCAGGTTGTACAGCAGGTCATAGAAAGGCACAACGAATACACCATGCCACTGTGCTTGGCTTTTATCGACTACAAAAAAGCATTTGATTCCATCTCAAAGCATGCGATAATGGATGCACTGCTTAGCCAAGGTGTAGAGAGAGCCTATGTAAACCTATTAGAATCGATATATGATGGAGCTACAGCCACAATTCACCTTGATGATCTTGAAGTGGGAATTAATATAGAACGAGGTGTACGGCAGGGTGACGCAATATCGCCTATTCTTTTCTCGGCTGGCCTTGAAGAAGTATTCCGTAAACTGGATTGGGAACAGGATGGTGTAAAGATCAATGGTGCAGACTTAAACCATCTTAGATTTGCAGATGATATTATTCTCATTTCACAAGACCCAGAGGAGCTGCAAAGACGCATACACGAACTGCAAAGGGCTGGCGAACCATTTGGCTTGAAAATAAACCTGAAAATGAGTCAGGTTATGTTCAATAACTTCGCTCAGGACAGAAGAATTTCAGTTCTAGGAAGGGATTTAGAGATTGTGGACAGCTTTATATATCTTGGGCAGAGGATTTCCATGGAGGGGAATACCGCCCGGGAGGTGGAACGGCGTGTTAAATGTGGCTGGCAGGCATTTGGTAGGCTCAACATAGTGTTTAAGAGCAGACTCCCACTTTGCCTGAAAATAAAGGTATTCGATCAGTGCGTTCTACCCGTTATGACATACGGAAGTAAAACCTGGACACTCACATCGCAATCAATTCAAAAACTTCGGGTGGCACAGAGGGGAATGGAAAGATGTATGCTTGGCATTACAAGACGAGACAGAAAGTCCTGCGCATGGATCAGGGAACAAACAAAACTCTGTGACATCATTGGAAGAGTAAAACAGTTGAAATGGAGATGGGCAGGCCATATAGCGAGGCGATGGGACGACAGATAGACCAAGGCAATCCTGGAGTGGATACCGCTTGATGGCAAACGTCCGCGAAGAAGACCGAAAGCACGATGGATTGATGACATCGTTAAGTATATTGGACCCGAGTGGCAGAGGAAAGCCCAGGACCGTGAAGGTTGGAAGCATGCTGAAGAGGCCTTCATCCTGCAGTGGATCGATGCGGGCTGATGATGATGATATACATATATGCCCCTTTCTTGTTTTATATATATATAATATATAAATATATATATATATATATATATATATATATATATATATATATATATATATATATATATATATATATATATATATATATATATATATATATATATATATATATATATATATATATATATATATATATATATATATATATATATATATATGTATATATATATATATGTATATATATATATGTATATATATATATATATATATATATATATATATATATATATATATATATATATATATTATATATTTTTTTTTTAATTTATTGGGGTTTTCGGTCAGAAATTAATTTTTAATTTTTAATTTTTTTATTAACGTTTCGGTTCAAACGAAGAACCATCCTCAGAATAATTCAATATTGAAATAAACAATTAATTTTAAAATTTTTGTAAATAATATGTGATAATTTAATTTTTTTTTTTAATTATCACATATTATTTACAAAAATTTAAAAATTAATTGTTTATTTCAATATTGAATTATTCTGAGGATGGTTCTTCGTTTGAACCGAAACGTTAATAAAAAGATTAAAAATTAAAAATTAATTTCTGACCGAAAACCCCAATAAATTAAAAAAAAAAATATATAATATATATATATATATATATATATATATATATATATATATATATATATATATATATATATATATATATATATATATATATATATATATATATATATATATATATCCAACTTCCAACCTTCACGGTCCTGGGCTTTCCTCTGCCACTCGGGTCCAATATACTTAACGATGTCATCAATCCATCGTGCTTTCGGTCTTCTTCGCGGACGTTTGCCATCAAGCGGTATCCACTCCAGGATTGCCTTGGTCCATCTGTCGTCCCATCGCCTCGCTATATGGCCTGCCCATCTCCATTTCAACTGTTTTACTCTTCCAATGATGTCACAGACTTTTGTTTGTTCCCTGATCCATGCGCAGGACTTTCTGTCTCGTCTTGTAATGCCAAGCATACATCTTTCCATTCCCCTCTGTGCCACCCGAAGTTTTTGAATTGATTGCGATGTGAGTGTCCAGGTTTCACTTCCGTATGTCATAACGGGTAGAACGCACTGATCGAATACTTTTATTTTCAGGCAAAGTGGGAGTCTGCTCTTAAACACTATGTTGAGCCTACCAAATGCCTGCCAGTCACATTTAACACGCCGTTCCACCTCCCGGGCAGTATTCCCCTCCATGGAAATCCTCTGCCCAAGATATATAAAGCTGTCCACAATCTCTAAATCCCTTCCTAGAACTGAAATTCTTCTGTCCTGAGCGAAGTTATTGAACATAACCTGACTCTTTTTCAGGTTTATTTTCAAGCCAAATGGTTCTCCAGCCCTTTGCAGTTCGTGTATGCGTTTTTGCAGCTCCTCTGGGTCTTGTGAAATGAGAATAATATCATCTGCAAATCTAAGATGGTTTAAGTCTGCACCATTGATCTTTACACCATCCTGTTCCCAATCCAGTTTACGGAATACTTCTTCAAGGCCAGCCGAGAAAAGAATAGGCGATATTGCGTCACCCTGCCGTACACCTCGTTCTATATTAATTCCCACTTCAAGATCATCAAGGTGAATTGTGGCTGTAGCTCCATCATATATCGATTCTAATAGGTTTACATAGGCTCTCTCTACACCTTGGCTAAGCAGTGCATCCATTATCGCATGCTTTGAGATGGAATCAAATGCTTTTTCGTAGTCGATAAAAGCCAAGCACAGTGGCATGGTGTATTCGTTGTGCCTTTCTATGACCTGCTGTACAACCTGGATGTGATCCATTGTACTGAATCCACTTCTGAATCCTGCTTGTTCTCTTGGTTGTGCGTCATTCAGTTTTTTTTAATATTTTTTTAGAAATTATCTTAGTGAAAACTTTGTACATCACTGATAGGAGGCTTATTGAACGGTAGTTCTTTAAATCTTCCTGTGCTCCTTTTTTATGTAAAAGGATCACTTCTGCATTTTTCCATAAGTCAGGTACTTTTTGTTCTTTGACCACAAGCTTTTAGCATTTCGACAGTTACACTATCCTTTCCTGGAGCCTTGCCGTTCTTCATCAATTCTATAGCATTTGTTACTTCCTCCACTAGGATATCTGGCATTATATATTGTTCTTCCGTGGGTATTGTTGTCCCTGACTGGCTCTGATCTTCATATAACTGGGAATAAAACCTTCTGACAATCTCTAACATTTGGGTACGCGTCCTGCACACTGTGCCATCCTCACGCTTTAAAGCATATATTTGCGTTCTTTTGTTTCTCAGCTTCTGTTTAGCTTTGTTAATTCCTTTGTTTTCTTCCAGGGTTTTTTGCACTAGCTGCATATTGAATCGGCGCGTGTCCTCTCTAATACGTTTTCTTATAGTTTTGCAGAGCTCAGTGTACTCGACCCTGCCAAAAGGACTACCTGCATTTCTCATTGCTCGCCGTTTCTTCATTAAATCAATGGTCTCACTGGAGATTTTTGTTTGTTTGAGACATTTTTCCTCTGGTGCTATTGAAGCAGCCGTTTGAAGTACATTGTTGGCGATTTCTTCATATTGAACTGATATTTCGACATCCTCTGGATCTTGTAACGCAGCAAACCGGTTTGACAAAGCAATCTCAAAATCGCTTCCTCTCTCCAGCAGTTTTCCAGAATCTACCTTGCCCTTCTTTGATCTTACCATTCTTTCGCGCTCTTTTCGACAGTCAATCCGAACCCTTGCTCGTACCATTCGGTGGTCACTTCCAACATTAAAATTGTTAAGGACAGTACAATTGGTAAATATTGTTTTATTGTTGGTCATGATGTAGTCAATTTCGCTTGTGAGCCCAGATGGACTTTTCCATGTCCATTTTCTGCTGATATTTTTCTTATAGAATGAATTCATAATATATAGTTCTTGTCCTTCAGCAAAATCAACTAATCTGTCACCTCTATTGTCTCGCTCACCAATTCCATATGGGCCAGTTGCATTTTCGTCTGTTCTTGTTGTTCCAATTCTGGCATTAAAATCACCCATCAGGATTTTGTACCTACATTTCTCCTTGTATAAAAGCTGGGCCACATCATCATAAAATTCCTCAATTTCCTCATCTTTATGGCTTATAGTTGGTGCATAAGCTTGGACGATTTGAAGCCTAAACTTTTTATTCAGCTGAATGACGCATTGGGCTAATCGGTCGGATGTACTTTCAAATTTTACCACACTGTCCTTCAGCTTTCGATTGATGAGGAATCCAATTCCGCCACATCGGCCATTTTCCGTACCTCGAGTGTAGAGTACGTGTCCAGTTGGTTCGAGTTTGATTAACTCTTCACCCTTCCTTCGTGTTTCACAGAGCCCAATAATATCCCAATGTATGTTGTCAAGTTCGATTAACAGTTCTTGCAATCGGGCCTCTGTTTTCATAGTCCGTATATTTAACGTTGCAATGTCAAAAGTCCAATGGCAGCCTGATCTAACCCGGTGATTCTTAGCACCCTCTGCCTTGGGGCAGGTCTTCCCGCTGCCGTAGGTAGTTGCCCCTTGGCCTCCGGGGAATGAGGGCCGTGTTTGAGGTTGTACTGTCATATTTCAACATATTGAAATACCATGTTGAAGGTATGGACCGTAATCTGCCACGCTGGTCCAATGCGGGTTGGCATATATATATATATATAATATATATATATATATATATATATATATATATATATATATATATATATATATATATATATATATATATATATATATATATATATATATATATATTCATACCTAATCGGTTCTATAAGTCCGTCTGTTAATCTTACAATAACCTTGTTGTGTTTGTACATGTGATGATTGATATTTTTAATCAGGTCTAATGGAATTAACTGATTCACCCACAGGAATTGAACATGAGCTAGCACCACGAAACAAAAATATCCTTGAGAACGACAGAACTGTAATTATCCAACATGAGAATAATGATATTGTAAATGGTTTCTTTCTTTTTATTTTCGGGTTAATACAATTTTTATAAATATTTTTTTTTATAAATAAGCTGGTTGAAAATATGCACAACGCTCTTATTCCTGGCATTTCTAACTATATGGCCAGTTGTATTGTCACTAACTTTTATTTATCTTTTGCAATCCTTTCATTTTTCGTTTGAAGACAACAATAAACAAAATACGTAAAACCCGTACAAAACTAAAACCGTTGCACGTCATCGATGCCGCTATTGAGGAACAAACATTAAAGAGTAAAAGAATCAAATGGAATGTATTCAATAAATTTCAAATTTTTGTTGAATATTCATTGACACGTTTGGAGGTTATCCCATATATAGATAATACAATATGTACTATCTGAACGTTTACTATAATTTTTTACCTTACGATCGAAAACAGTGCTTTTAAGAAGTACCACACTGTTATAATTATCAGAATAGCACCTGCAAAATGCCAAATAAGTTAAATAGTCATTCCCAAGAGTTTGTACATCTCAAATGCACTATTTTGAACAAGAACGATACAATGATAACCCATTGTTACCTTTTCCGGCTGTTAGAGTGGTATGTTAAGTTAATTAAATATGTTTAGTTTAAATCATATTTTTTTAGTAGTAGCTTTAAGGTTGAGTATGTTCACTGTTAGTACTATTTCACAAAAGGTGAAAAACAATGAAGTTTTAAAATCGACTAGAAAGCATAGTTCTACTAAAAGGGTTACCAATACTGCAGCTTTGGATATAAGTTTTAATCGTGACACCGTTTATATTATGTATGAATACTGTAAGTATTCATACTAAGAATTGCAGAAAAGATTGTTCTTAATCTCGTATCTAGTTTATATGTAGATACTCACAGTTTAATTCTCATTTTCACGACAGCATGTAACTTTAAATTCCTTACATGAGCAATTAAAAGAGAAACAACTGTTTGATGGATGCCGTATGTCATTGTGCAACATACTGAAAGAGGTAGGTTTAAAATGGAAAAAGATGATCCAAGACGAGGGCTTATCGAACTTCCCAATGTTGCCCTAAAACGTACGGATTATTGAGGTTATATGAAGGAAAGAAACATTGCTTTGATCAAGAAAAATAGAATCAAGCTTCAGAAATGAAATAATGAAATGCTATGACAGAGAGCATATACTTGATTGAAAATAAGTGTTTATATTAATGAAAATATAAGTGTGTTTTTCTATTTTATACTTGCATATTACATATCAATAAATGTCATTGGTAATTATATAATAATTTTATTTTAATAACTATTCAAATATTAAAAAATGTCGATGGTTTTTGAAGGAAGCATTTTACATACGCTGAATCTACCTAGAAGAACTAGAGAGGAATCTGCGACACTTGCAAAACTTTCAATATTTATTATTAATTTTTCGGTTACCTAGTAACTGGCATTTAATTTAGAGTTGACGTTTATAATTATCATGAAAGTTTATATTCTAAAAACGATTTGCGAAAATAATGTTTAATCGCAATCTGATAACAGGGCAGTCAAAATGTTGATCACGTGCTTAATGACATGCAACTGTTTTAATTTTGTACGAGCTATATTGCTTATGAGACGATCACAAAAATTCCATGAACAATCGAACTATATCTTTTTAAAAATGAATATTCATGAAAATTCATTTATATATGTAATATCTTAAGAATTGAAACAAACTGATGCAAATTTCCATAAAATTATTTCTCATTATGTGAAAAATAGTATTTAAAATGTATTATTACATTCAGAATTTCATTTCTCCATACCCCGTTTGCCACGTAACATTGGCGTAACAAGGAGAGATTTGTCAAAGTAGTTGTCGCCGCCGTTCGAATTCGGAAAAGATTATTATACTGAGCTAGTGCTGCTACATTTCCAGTTTGGCAAGAGGAGAACCAATTTTACACCATAATGAAATCTTTAGAAACATCCTGCTATTGCATGCAGTTGAATAGCATATAATAAAATCTAACAGTGACCCACAAAGTTGTAAATTCTCTATAAACCTTTTCCATGACAAGCTTAATTTTGAAAGTCTGTCAATTTTGTTGTAAATGTTTTTAATATATATATATATATATATATATATATATATATATATATATATATATATATATATATATATATATATATATATATATATATATAGAAAGAGGGACATCGAGGACATTGAAAAGAAGGAAAGAAAAATCATAAGAAAAATCCTAGGCCCCAAACAAATAAATAGCACAACATACCGACTTCGAGAAAACCAAAAAATCAAACAATACACATATATACATAGCGATATGAGAAAAAGAAGACTTAAGTTTTACGGACACATCAAACGGATGAATTCGAGTATGCTAACTAGACAAATAGTCGAATTTTATGAAAATAGGAGTAGAGCTAAAGTAGAAATAATTAAATGGATTGCGGCAATTAAAGAGGACCTAAGATCAGCAAATATTACACAAAGTGAAATTTAGGATAGAGGTTGTTTCAGACACAAGGTTAACGTTTGGAAGGTTGGCCAGAGAGAAAAATGTAGGAAGACTGGAACAGCTTGCTCTGACGAAAGGAGAAAAGCTCATAGCGAAAGAATGAAATTAGTATGGGCTCAAAGGAAGGCTAACAACAAACGCCTCTAATTGTACTTCGCGTGGTTCACCAGGGCCCATACGTGAATAATAATAGTAATATATATATATATATATATATATATATATATATATATATATATATATATATATATATATATATATATATATATATATATATATATATATATATATATATATATACTACAGTTCTTATTGTAGGGCATCGAGACTTTATCGACACTTTTATACATGATGTACTTACTGGTAATATCTTCGTGTATTGGTAGACTGGGTGCTTCGAGAATTTTTCTATATTGGTATACCAAAGATTTCTGTCTTCTAATATGTGGGGTGGGGCAATAAGCTGAGTGTTGGAAGCCAAGTTTTGAATGTATTTGAGTTGGGTGCCCTTAAAGTAGATTGTGAGCTGCTGATTGGTGAGTTTATTATTTAGGTTACAACAACGCTCAGTTTTGTTTGAGTAGGGCAATCTACATTTGCGGTAATATTCTTCTAGGACTTTAAAGTCGTTTGTTAAAATTTGTTCTGTGCTGCCAATAGTGCCCTAGCTGATTGCCAGGGCCATATCGTCAGCATATGGAAACTCTTTGACGTTGTTTCTGTTATATTAGGCATATACAAATTAAATAGTAGCGGAGCCAGCACCGAGCCTTGAGGTAGACCGTTCTGTAATGTCCACACCCTGCTAATCTGCTCAGCCATTAACACCTGCAATTATCTGCCACAGAGCATGTTATTTAGTAAACGGACCAAATCTATATTAGGAATCACCATTAAAAACTTATAAATGATAGTCCATGTCTCCAAACTGTATCGTAGGCTAAGACTACTGACGTTTTTACGCCTTGTGAAAATCTAGCCTTTATGAATGCGGTATGACTCATTACCTGGTCTGTACACTTGCAGCCAGGTTGGAAGCCTGCTTGATAAATCGGAACATACTCATTTATTCTGTTTGAAACTCTCTCGATTATAAATCTTTCTAAGAGTTTGTAGAATGAGCTTAGTAGTGAGATTGGTCGAATACTTTCGGCTCTATATTTTGGTTTGCCAGGCTTCAAAGTTGCTATAATTTTCGCTTCCATAAATTGTTTACGAATAGTTCCGGTCTAAAGTATATTTGTAAAGAAGTTGGCCAACCATTGCTGGTATAAGGGCCGGTGTTTATGAATGCCTAGATAATCGTATTAATTTCTTAATATTTGAAATTATGTTTCTGCAGAGGAAATATTGTCTCTATTGGCTATAAATTAGCTCATCAACTTAATTCTCGCCTTTAGTTTTATAGGTTACAAAACCTATTGGAATCAGAACTATTTCCTTCCAAGTAGATATTTTAAATTGCTATTGTTCAGCTTCAAAACGAGATATAATATACGAGTCTACTGTTAATATAACCTGAAAAATCAGTCGTAGACTTTGTGCTACTTTGGGATATAATGTTGTTTCGTATACTATTTGCAAGAAGTGGTGAAAGTAATTCAGAACTGGAAATTTTGACTTATTCGATGCAAAACTTCCGGGACAGCGAAAAAAAGCGGAAGCATTGCTGGAAGAAAATCCTTGTCGTACACTGCTAGATCCCGGACAGAAACTCGGAGTAATACCGCAAACCATTTACCAACGTTTACACAAGCTATTGAACAAGCCCATTTGAACTTGCAGTTGAGATTAAGAGTTTATGCTTTGTCGTTGTTGGGTCATTACTTTTCAAAATAAAAAAAAAGAACTTTCTTCGTAATGCTTATGATCTGTGACGAAAAGTGGATTCTCTACGATAATCCAAAGAGCCGAAAATGGTGGGTTAATCCTGGTGAGCTAACAGAACCACAAAACCAAATATCTACACTACAAAAGTTGTTACGGTGTATATATTTATATCATGAGTTGCTCTAATCTGTGTGACAAATATAAAAAAATGTATCTTATAGTAAAACTAAAACTCCTTCTATCTATCTTTAGAATACAGAAAAAAAACCAGGCTCCAAATTTACTATTTCCAAATTCGTTGGCTCTATTTAAGCTCTAATCTTTTCCTCTTTGTAGAAAGCTTTATATTTTGTTCCTTATAATACATCTCAATGAAAATGGGAATTTATTCCCGTCCTCGTTATGCTCCTTAAATAATTAAAATAAAGCTTCGCGGGTAAAGATAGAGAGAACCACCGAGAAGTAATGCTAAGCAACGGTTACAGTTTCTTAAGTTGACAACAGCAACAAAATGAACATGGGAAGTTATTTTACCAGTATTTTAGGTATCGTGGTGGATGAAGTGGGTGAAGTGGGTGAAGTGAGATGTAGTGGGTGAAGTTAGGTGGATGAAGTGAAATGCTATAGAATTAATGAAGCGACAGAGATTCAGAACGTCATAAAAAAATAATGGATATGAAGATGACAATAAACTTCATCTGAAAGGCATTATACTATGTATTATATTATGTAAAGGAAAACAGGTCCTAGGCCTGCATAAAAAAAGAAGAAGAAGAAGATAAAGAATGTCTTTTTGAGATATATATATATATATATATATATATATATATATATATATATATATATTTCACAGATATATAGCATATGTACTTCATAACTCAAGAGATTTTATAATGCAGCAAATTTGATTGTTGAACAGTGCGAAAAATGGCACATGTAATTTTTATAAATGGCAAAAATATAATTTCTTAAAGGTCAAGATAAAGAAAAACCTCTATTCAATAATATAAACCATTTAACTTCAACTTCCCATGTTCATTTTGTTGCTGTTGTCAACTTAAGAAACTGTAACCGTTGCTTAGCATTACTTCTCGGTGGTTCTCTCTATCTTTACCCGCGAAGCTTTATTTTAATTATTTAAGGAGCATAACGAGGACGGGAATAAATTCCCATTTTCATTGAGATGTATTATAAGGAACAAAATATAAAGCTTTTTACAAAGAGGAAAAGATTGGAGCTTAAATAGAGCCAACGAATTTGGAAATAGCAAATTTGGAGCCTGGTTTTTTTTCTGTATTCTAAAGATAGATAGAAGGAGTTTTAGTTTTACTATAAGATACATTTTTTTATATTTGTCACACAGATTAGACCAACTCATGATATCAATATATACACCGTAATAACTTTTGTAGTGTAGATATTTGGTTTTGTGGTTCTGTTAGCTCACCAGGATTAACCCACCGTTTTCGGCTCTTTGGATTATCGTAGAGAATCCACTTTTCGTCACAGATCATAAGCATTACGTAGAAAGTTCTTTTTTTTATTTTGTAAAGTAATGACCCAACAACGACAAAGCATAAACTCTTATTCTCAACTGTAAGTTCAAATGGGCTTGTTCAATAGCTTGTGTAAACGTTGGTAAATGGTTTGCGGTATTACTCCGAGTTTCTGTCCGGGATCTAGCAGTGTACGACAAGGATTTTCTTCCAGCAATGCTTCCGCTTTTTTTCGCTGTCCCGGAAGTTTTGCATCGAATACGTCAAAATTTCCAGTTCTGAATTACTTTCACCACTTCTTGCAAATAGTATACAAAACAATATTATATCCCAAAGTAGCACAAAGTCTACGACTGATTTTTCATGTTATATTAACAGTAGGCTCGTAGATTATATCTCGTTTTGAAGCTGAACAATAGCAATTTAAAATATCTACTTGGTAGGAAATAGCTTTGATTCCAATAGGTTTTGTAACCTATTGATGAGCTGTTGATGAGCTAATTTATGTAACCGTAACCTGTTGATGAGCTAATTTATAGCCAATAGAGACAATATTCCCTCTGCAGAAACATAATTTCAAATATTAAGAAATTAATACGATTATCTAGTCATTCATAAACACCGGCCCTTATACCAGCAATGTTTGGCCAACTTCTTTACAAATATACTTAAGACCGGAATTATTCCTAAACAATTTATGGAAGCGAAAATTATAGCAACTTTGAAGCCTAGCAAACCAAAAAATAGAGCCGAAAGTATTCGACCAATCTCACTACTAAGCTCATTCTACAAACTCTTAGAAAGATTTATTATCGAGAGAGTTGCAAACAGAATAAATGAGTATGTTCCGATTTATCAAGCAGGCTTCCAACCTGGCTGCAAGTGTACAGACCAGGTAATGAGTCATACCGCATTCATAAAGGCTAGATTTTCACAAGGCGTAAAAAACGTCAGTAGTCTTAGCCTACAATACAGTTTGGAGACATGGACTATCATTTATAAGTTTTTAATGGTGATTCCTAATATAGATTTGGTCCGTTTACTAAATAACATGATCTGTGGCAGATAATTGCAGATGTTAATGGCTGAGCAGATTGGCAGGGTGAGGACATTACAGAACGGTCTACCTCAAGGCTCGGTGCCTAATATAACAGAAACAACGTCAAAAAGTTTCCATATGCTGACGATATGGCCCTGGCAATCAGCTAGGGCACTATTGGCAGCACAGAACAAATTTTAACAAACGACTTTAAAGTCCTAGAAGAATATTACCGCAAATGTAGATTGCCCTACTCAAACAAAACTGAGCGTTGTTGTTGTCACCTACATAATAAACTCACCAATCAGCGGCTCACAATCTACTTTAAGGGCACCCAACTCAAACACATTCAAAACTTGGCTTCCAACACTCAGCTCTATTGCCCCACCCCACATATTAGAAGACAGAAATCTTTGGTATACCAATATAGAAAAATTGTCGAAGCACCCAGTCTACCAATACACGAAGATATTACCAGTAAGTACATCATGTATAAAAGTGTCGATAAAGTCTCGATGCCCTACAGTAAGAACTGCAGAAGAGCTATACCGCGTAAACTGCAACATGCAACAACAATTTTGTGGAGACAGAATTTGGGTGGAGGAATGGGGGTTTTCCACACTATCTGATGCCCATATGAATATGCCTACTAACCAAAAGCTTAACGGATTTGATCTCCCACGACACGTCTGAAAGTCTACCAACCGGAAGTCTACCAAGTGGAATAAGCTGCATTCAGCTTAACGTCACAGTGGAGACCCAGGTCAAACCGTTTCTCATATTCAGCCTATGAATACAGGCATTGGGCATTCGTAAAACCAAGATGGACTTTCTTACTTCTACAATCGAGTGTATCGAGAACCTGGATGTAGCACTGTGATATTTATTTACTAATTGTGTACACTAGTTTGTGTTGTGTTTTATCTATACATTTTATTTTTTGTTAGTTTTCTGCCATGATTGTTCACAAAAAAATTTATTGAAATTTGGACAGGACGTCTGTCGGGTCAGCTAGTAAACAAATAAATACTAGGCATTCAGAAAATTGCTTGAACAGATAGTCTTCAAAAAAAAAAGAGAATCAAGACAAAATATACAAAAAAGTATTTTGATTAAATTTTATTGCAATCTTGCTGGAAAAAATGGAACAATGTACCCAACATTTATTATGACGAAAATAAATAAGTAGAAACAAATAAAATTCTCCAAACATAATTTGTAAACGTCATATCGCAGTTAGGTTCCCTTGTATTAAATCATCTGTTTATTATACTAAGTTAGAACTGCTCCAACAATATCATTAAATATTCATTATAAGAAAGCCCCATCCAACAAGCTGATAAATTGCTATATCAACTTGGACTTGCAATATTATGCATTTTACATCGCTATTAGCAGACCCAAGCGGCACTTGCCATTTTAAGTAATTTATTTCGTTTTTGAGATATAATAATCTGCTCTATTTCCCTTAATAACTTGCTTTTTAATTACTTTAATCAATTCGTTGTTTGATAATTACAATATAAATACTTTTTTTGACAAACGTATTATTAGAATTTTAATCTTTCACTGTTGATTTATTTTTAGTGCAAGAAAATATTAAACATAATATTATTTTAAATTTAAAAGCCAGGCAACATTAATCCCAGAAAACATTAAGATTAAACTGGGCAAAATCAGTTTGCCCATGAAATAGTTATAGAAAACTCATGAAATCAAAAGAGTTTTTATTTGAAAATTGATTTATTTTTATTGCAAAATGTAAGCTAAGTAAATTAATGAAGTTATTATTAAACTTATTATTAAAGTTATCACAACATTTCTATGGTCGATCCTTTTGTCGTCGGATTGCTCAAGAAAAGTAGGTATCAAGTGGAAAGGGTACGACGGATAATTGCTGTTGTACCGAGTATGACCGCCTTCTGAATCAAATTTATGGCACTGAACTCTATCCGAAGATCTTCTAAGTCCACCAGTAAAAGTTTATACACCAAAGTGATCGCGGATATTTGAAAACTATAATACTTAATAGTAACTCTTTTCATACACCAAATATCACGAACTTTATCAGCCAGTTCTTGATATTTCTGCACTTTTGTTTATATGCTTTATTCAGATTTTCATCCAGAGAGGCACAGAAATCCAGCATATGGCACATCCTGTTTTCCTTATCCACAACCACCTTATCTGGAATATTGTGCACCACACTACGATCGGTGATTAGAAGTCTAATAAGATAAATTAATTAGATAACATAAATTCAGAAAATTATTGAAAGAATCTTCGACTCAAAAAAATCAAAACACAAATAAATTCATGGTAATACCGTTTGATGCCCAATTAACAAAAGCGCTAGACAAAATTTTGAAAAAAGTGGACATTAAGGTTGTGTACAAACCATATAATAAATTAAGAGAAGTTCTAGGTAATCCAAAGGATAAAGTAGATCAACATGAAAAGTCGGGGATTTACGAAATTAGTTATCGATTGATTGTCGAAGATTGTGATCGAAGGTATATTGGGTAAACAAAAATATCCATATTGACAAGATATAAAGAACATATTACCCACATTAGATATGGGAGACATGAAAAACCTTGTGTTGTCCAACATGCAATCAAAGATGACCACAGTATAGATATTAGTAATTTAAGACTAATTAAAAGTGTTAACTACAATAAGGCTTTGGATGCATATGAAAGCATTTAAATAGAAAAATGTAAGAAAAGCATGAACCGAGATAAAGGACCTATTCCGTTCAGACAACTTTTTCGATTATTAATGTAAGGTTTAGTAAACTTCACGGTTCATGTTTATTACACGCTTCGTTAGGTAGGGTTTTCATATAAATAGAACATAGTTTAGTTTTAGAATTAGATTAAATTATCTCCTGGTGATGCTAACATGGTTAGCGAAACGTGCGTCGAAAAGTTCAAAAAAGTGATTTGGTGTTTAGTGGTAAATCTCTTCAAGTTTAGTGTTTTACACCGAAGGTTCCAATAAAAGAATTGAAGTAAAATATCACTGTGGCTTCGTAGTCCCTTTATCCACTAGACTTGAGTCCTTGTGACTTATTCTTCTTCCCAAGATTAAAATTTCACCTCAATGGACACCATTTTGGGACATTG
Organism: Cosmopolites sordidus; assembly: GCA_031761425.1. Taxonomy (NCBI): domain Eukaryota; kingdom Metazoa; phylum Arthropoda; class Insecta; order Coleoptera; family Curculionidae; genus Cosmopolites; species Cosmopolites sordidus. The sequence goes on along the minus strand of JARFXV010001095.1, from coordinate 245,268 downwards.
AAGTACATTGGAAAGGATGTAGTCAACCAGTTGAAGGCGATTTCAGTATCTGAATCCCAGCACTGCTATACAGAATGATCAAATTATCATTGTGTGGCTTCCCAAGGCAACTATACTACGTGACATAGAGATCCAAACATTCAGCAAAAATGATTGAATGTCAATAATAAGTTACATGCAGTCCAACCTGATAAACTTTAACCGCTGTTACCTTTAATCATGCGTTGATAGCTTGTTCACACTCACTAATGCGTCTGAGCATTGATCTGATGAGGTAATTAACATCCTCCTAGGATACCTCATTCCAAGCGACTTCTACCTCATGTCAAAGTGTCGCCAAAGTCTGAGGGAGTTTTTGTATATTTAGTAGCCTTCTACAGTAGGAACATGTTCCATATATGTTCGATTGGGCTTAAATCGGGAGATGTTAAGTGCCACGATAGTACATTAATTTGAGCATGGTCGAAGTAATCCAATTTCCAATCCAATTGTAATCCTCTTGCTACATATGGCCGAGCATTATCCTGTTGAAAAATTGGGCTTGGAAGTGTCCTTAAGTATGAGATGAGAGTCCACAATTTCTTGGACGTAACGAAGAGCCGTCATATTTCCTCTGATGAACACTAGAGGTGACCTAGAGCAATAAGCAATGGTACCTTACACCATAATCCCAACAGTGTGATGAACATGCCTTTTAACAAAAAACTGTGGATCTCGTCGTTCACCACATCGTCTTCTCACTCATACCCCGTCATCATGCATGACTAAATAAAATCGGGACTCGTCACTAAACACTATTATGTTCAATTCGTGGTCCCACAATAGGCGTTCTCTACACCACTAAAGTCGATTGCACCGATGCTCTAGAGTTAGGTGTAGCGCCGACTGCGAACGATATAAAAAAAAAGTCGAAAACTACTTATCCCACTATAAACATTCCGCATTTCTGTGGGTCTTCCGTGTTCTGCAAATCATTGATTTGCAATTACCCTAATGATAGAGAAGCGGTCTCTTAAAGTCAACAGCTTCGGGCGGCGATCTTGGTGTTCTGTTGCTCTTCTGTGTGGTCCTATCGGCCATGCCCGACAACGTCTTAACATAGTATCTATACTGCTGTTCACTCTGTGAGTAATTTCCGGAAAAGAGAGATCAGCCTCTCGTAGTCCAACTATTAGTCCGCGCATGAGGCCTGGTAAACAATTGAAAACAAGGTTTAGGAACACACTCTGCAAAAATTGGATATTTACTGCAGCTACAAATTTAACCTACTGCCCATGCAGCTAGAATCACAAAAACCGTCGTAAAAAAACAGATATTCCAAAGGTTGAAAATTTATCATATCTTGTTCATATCATATTTTGTTTTTGCCATGGTACTTTGAGACAATATAGAGTTTGTAATTTCCATTGAATAACAAAATGATTAAAATGAGACTTATACACCTCGTATTACATGGTTATTTATTCTAGGTCTAAAACAAGATATTGTATGTATTTTAGTTTAATGATTACAATAGTTCTTGGCTCAGATGCACAACATATTTTATGGCGATATAATTCGTACTTGTGCCCTCATCAATTTACCAGAACCACGAATAACTACAAAGGTAAACGTATATTGTTCATAAATTAACGAACAAGCAGACCCGTTCTTATTAAGGAGATGAGAAAGTAGATTCTTATTTTACTTCGCCAATTAATAAATTAGATTTGCCAAAAGATAATTTTACATAATAATAACTATTAGTGTAATATTTAGTGTAAATAAAACAGTTTTTCAATAAGAGTGTCAGAACCTTGAAAAGTAATAGCGGCAGCACTGTTTGGAATATAAAAATCACTCAGTTTTCGGTTTAAGAGCGTGAAAAAATTGGAAGGCTTTTCCGACGAAGCGCACTTATGGCTTAACGAGTTTGTGAACAAACCTAACGGGAATACTTCGCCCGATGTAAGTCGTCAAGTTATTCAGGAGTTACCTCTTCTTCCTCCGTTTGATAGTTCTCCTATTTGATGCGGTTTTTGGACTAAAGAAGTGATAGGACCTTATTTTTTGAAATCAATAGTGAAAATCAATGGTGAAAGCTATAGGAATATGCTAACCCAATATCTTTGGCCTGAACTGAACAATCTGAATATAAATAAAAAGTTTTCTTTCCACAGGATAGTGCGACTTGTCACACATCTCGCTAGAAAATCGATTTGTTACAAGAAAAGCTTCCTGGACAAGTTATTTGATGAATTTCAATTGGCCACCAAGATCATTGGATTATTTTTTGTAGATGTTAAATTTCTCATTTACAGACATAAACCGCAAACAATTCTCGACCTTAAACGAAACATCCAGTTCATCACTCAATCGAAAATTGCATATTCAGAACGTATTCCAACAGAAGATACCGAGGGGAACTACCGTTAAAATAAACAGCGGAAATTATTTGTTCTTAAAGGTAAAGTAAAAATTACAAGATTATCACTTGTAGTTATCATTGTGCCTCATTTTAAAGGTCTGACACTCTTATTGGGCAACCCTTTATATATATATATATATATATATATATATATATATATATATATATATATATATATATATATATATATATATATATATATATACATAGATATAAACTCGGTTACAACGTACCAGAAGGGACCTTAATAATCGGTACATTATTCAGTTTATTACATTTTTATGAATTAATTCTTGACAAAAATACACACGTATTATAATAGAAGCAAGAACAAAATAATAAAAATTGTCATTATTAAAACTTAAAATCTACTCTAAAAAACTTAAAACTGCTTTGTAAAAAAGTCTGTACTATGAGTTTGCTTTTGGCGATTTACAAGAATATTTTCTATTAAATACATTTCTATTCAAGCGCTGCGCTGAAAACTTTTTAAAAATCTTTCTACGTTTTGATGGCATCATGAAAAGTTGGGAACATTTCTTCTAATGGTACTTCTTCATGACTCTCTGACTCTCTGACTCTCAAGCTGTTTAGCATCACCAATCTGCGCCGTAATCGCCTGGTCGGTAGGCATAGTTGTTGTCGCAAGTTCGTTATCCGCATTAACGAGAGCGTCTATTATAGTGGAATTTAACTTTTAAATTATTATTACTAAGCCAGACCCTTAAAGCCAGGTTATCCTCGCCCTCCTTCGCTTGTTTAATAAGTCACTACATATTTGAAACAATTCTAAATTGTTTTTTGGGAAGCCTGTTGCCAAGCTTTAGAAACCATTTCAACAGCATCGAGCATATTTATTGGTATTGGTGTGCTATTTTCAATGCACTTAAGATTATTGATTGTAATGCATTGGTTGTAGAACGAACGTAAAATTTGGTGCAAAAAATCCAGTTTAATGTTGTTTTTTAGATTCGTAAGATGATGAGCAGGGCAGTTATCAATAAGCAATAATATGTGCCGATTTTCTCTTATCAGTTGTTTGTCCCACGATCTTAGTTCACTTTCGAAAATATCAGCCGTCAGTCACGCTCGCTTGTTTGCTATATAATTAACTGATAATCTTTTTACATTTTTAAAACACCCAAATTTTATAAACAATTTGCCAATAACTGAAAGTTTACGTTTTTCAGTTCCGGTCATGTTTTGCACACAAGAATCGTTATTTTTTCCGTCGACAGTTTTCTCCCCATACATTTTTCAGCCTTAAAGCTCATTGTACGATCTGAAGCAAGTTTGTAAAAAAACCAAATTCATCGGCGTTAAAAACATCGCTAGCATCATAGTTTCTAAGATGTGGAACTAATCTTGATTTAATCCAATCTATCGCATTTTCGAGATTTAAACTCGCAACCTCTCCATGAAGACTAGAACTTATATTGTACCGCTTTTTGAATCTATGTAACCAACCTGAATAGCAAGAAAATCCAGCAATAATAAACATTTACACAAACTCTTCAGCCTTTGCCTGAAGAATGGGCCCAGAAATTTAGTACTGATGCTTCTGTGATAGCAAATCATTGAAGTAATGCGAATTCGTTTACCTTGTTTTGAAACTCAGTGGAATTGCAATATTTTATGTTTGTTTCTCAGTATCGTGGACACAATTGTCTTTTTCAAAGCCCTAGTTATGCTGATATCGACTTGTTTACACCACTTTCTATCTCCTGAATTATTGAAATTTTTTCATCCATTGTTAAAGCCCTCCGAACCATTTTAGTACAACTAACTTCGGTTGATTCATCCATGCTTAAAATACAATTCGTTTATAAATTCGCATAGACACGGTCACAAACAGCGTAACTTTACTACACAACACCAACAAGAAAACTAAAGTCGCTAAATAAAATTATCGGGAATAGGTCATTTAAGACAAATACATAACTCTAAGTAAATATGCTAGACCTAATCGCAAAAAAACTGCGGTAGCGTTTGTCGGTCGGTCCAAAGACGGCTATTTGTCTTTTGCTTTGATTGCTTTCCATTTTACCGTACAATACATGCTACCCAAATTAAAAAAAAAATAATGAGAAATAAAGAGTATGTTATATTTAATACGGGGACCAGGAAATTTTGTACTTTCTATCAGAATTACTTAATTAGGGAGTACGTTATAAAAATGAATTATCTATTGAATGTTTCATAATAACATAATAACATATATATATATATATATATATATATATATATATATATATATATATATATATATATATATATATCCAGTATACCTCGCCTAAGGTACTGAATGGGTCACGGGTGGTGGATAGTGAAAGTTCCATTAGATATTAATGGACAGCTGCGAATATCTCAAAATAAGCAGCCCCGAACCAAGGCAAAAAAAACAAAATCCACTTAGCGTCTGACTTGTATCAAGCGGTTGAGTGGTCAGCGTCTGTTCACCAGTGGTGCGGTTGATATTTAAATTCTGGAACTAACCCCTCCAGTCTTAACCTCTGAACCGTCATGGTTCAAACCTTTAATTCAAAGTACAAGATGAAGCGTTCTAGTAATTACAAAATTACACCAGGAGGTAGACAATCCTCTGCCAGCTTTGCTGGTACAACCGGACTTTCGGATTCTGGGGCGTCCGGGCTTAAACGCAAAATCTTTCAGAGGGAGTCGGAGACCTCTGGCCAACGTCTGAAACCGAAAACAAAAACTTTCTTTGGAACGGTAAATATTAATTCTCTCCTGCGTCCAGGAAAACTACACGAATTGGGGCGAACATTAAATCAGCAAATAATCCAAATTTTAGCTTTGCAAGAAACCAGATTGACAGATGATAACATCTTGGAATTCGGCAACTACAGACTTTTTAAAAGTAAAACGGACAAAAGAATACTCAAAAATACACCACATCTCGGTGTTGCTTTCGTTGTCTCAAGAAACATTCTTGGTTCTATAACAAATGTCCAGCCAGTAAATAATCGACTTATGACACTATCCCTCAAGTGTGCTAACAAAAACTATACATTAATCAATGCACACCTCCCAGTTAATGAAGAAAATAAATCTAATCCTGAAAAAGTAAATAAGTCTTGGGAAATTCTAGAAAAGACTATCTCTAAAATTCCCTCAAACCATGTAAAAATCCTATTGGGTGATTTCAACGCCCAGCTAGGGAAAGAAAAAAAGTACAGGAAAACAGTCGGCAGTTTTCCCGCTCATAAATGGACTAACCATAATGTTAGAAGATTGGTTGAACTATGTTCGCAGTTTAATCTAAAAATAATCTCAACCCATTTTAAGAAGAAAATATCAAAACAAAAGACCTGGAGGTGCCCAAACACGTACATGGGTGAATTTCAAATTGACCATGTTGCCATTTCGTACCCCAATTATAAAGAGATTTTGAATGTTCAAGTCAGGAAAGGAGCAAATATAGACACGGGTCACTACTTGACTAGAATCAAACTTAGCTTAAAACCTCGAAAACTTATTCAAAAGGGGCTGCTAATACTAAAGTTTGACCCAACGAAAATAAAACCAGCCCTAACAGAAGAACTTGATAAACAACCTGCACAGAACTGGCGAGAATTAAAACAAAAAATCATTAAAAAAGCCTTAAAGTTGGTCCCTTTACAAAAACGTAGAAAACATCCGTGGTGGGATGAAGTTTGCGAGCAAGCAGTATTAAGCCGAAGTAAAGCATTCAAAGATTGGAACAGTCAAAAAACAGCAATAAACTATAACATCTTTTTGGAAGTAAGAAAAGAAACATCGACGCTAATTAGACAAACTAAAAGAAAATATGAAAACAATCAACTTAATGAAATAGAAAAAGATTTCCAAAAAAATAACACCCGAAACTTTTACAAAACATTTAAAACTAAATTAACAGGCCATCAACCGCAAAGTCTTTGCTTCCAAAAGGAAAACGGACAATTAGCTCTAAATAACCAAGACAATTGCAAAGAACTTGCGAAATATTTTGAACAAATACTAAACTGTTCTGAGCCCTTAAACAAATTAACAACACTAAAACCTAAACAAACAAATCCAGATTCATTATCACCGAATGAAGATGAAATAATTAGGCAAATCAAGCGGCTTAAAAATGATAAGACTTCTGGTGAAGATGGAATCACTGCTGAACTTTTGAAATCCGCTGGTCCAGGTACAATCAAGGAAATAACCAAAATTCTACAAGTTTGGCGAACCGAACGGATTCCGGAAGAATGGAAAGATGCTCTAATCCATCCACTACATAAGAAAGGAGATAGAACGGATGTAAACAACTATAGAGGGATATCTCTTCTCCCAGTTTGTTACAAGATTCTATCTCAATGTCTACTAGACAGAGCACAGGGACAGTTAGAACCTAACATTGGTGAATATCAAGCAGGTTTTCGAACGGGTAGATCCTGCCCTGAATAGATCCTGAATATGAAGTTGATTCTAAGACATCAAAAACTGTACAATAAAAATCTCGTCTGTACATTTGTGGATTTTAAAAAAGCATATGATTCTATTGACCGCGAATCTTGAAAGAACAAGGACTAGATCTGAAAATGCTGGCAATTATTAAAGCAACGTTAACTAACACAAGGTCAAAAGTTAAATTCATGGGTGAGATCTCAGAGCCCTTCGAAATTAAAACTGGAGTGAGACAAGGGGATGGACTCTCGCCACTCTTATTTAACTGTGTTCTAGAAGAAGTAATACAGGAGTGGCGTGAAAAAAAGTCGGCCCTGAATATTGACCAGTCCATTAAACTGGGGAGAACCAACATCAAAATTGATTGTCTGGCATTTGCTGATGATCTAGCAATTTTAGCTCAAGATGTATTAACGGCACAAAAACAGATTGAAATCCTAAAAGAAACAGCAGAAAATGTAGGACTCCAAATTTCCTTTGAAAAGACACAATACATGACCTGCAACAGACTAAGAACGCCATTTCTAAAAACAAAATATGGTAACATCAGACGAGTCTCTCAATTCAAATATTTGGGTGAAATAATCATGGAAAATGGATTGGAAAAAGCGGCCAATAAGGGTAGATGTCAAAAAATGGAAACGGCATTGAGACTTACACAAAATATTTACAACAAAAAATGCCTATCTAAAAACACAAAACTGAGACATTACAACACAGTTATTAAGCCAGAATGTCTATATGCTGCAGAAACGCTCATTTTGAATGGAAAGAGGGCCATCGAGGACATTGAAAAGAAGGAAAGAAAAATCCTAGGCCCCAAACAAATAAACAGCACAACATACCGACTTCGAGAAAACCAAGAAATCAAACAATACACAGATATACATAGCGATATGAGAAAAAGAAGCCTTAAGTTTTACGGACACATAAAACGGATGAATCCGAGTAGGTTAACTAGACAAATAGTCGAATTTTATGAAAATAGGAGTAAAGCTAAAGTAGAAATAATTAAATGGATTGCTGCAATTAAAGAGGACCTAAGATCAGCAAATATTACACAAAGTGAAATTCAGGATAGAGGCTGTTTCAGACACAAGGTTAACGTTTGGAAGGTTGGCCAGAGAGAAAAATGTAGGAAGACTGGAACAACTTGGTCTGACGAAAGGAAAAAAGCTCATAGCGAAAGAATGAAATTAGTATGGGCACAAAGGAAGGCTAACAACAACAAACGCCTCTAATTGTACTTCGCGTGGTCCACTAGGGCCCATACGTGAATAATAATAATATATATATATATATATATATATATATATATATATATATATATATATATATATATATATATATATATATATACATATATATATATATATATATATATATATATATATATATATATATATATAGCTAACAACAACAAACGCCTCTAATTGTACTTCGCGTGGTCCACTAGGGCCCATACGTGAATAATAATAATATATATATATATATATATATATATATATATATATATATATATATATGTTCATTTAATAATAGTTAACCTATTTTTTTGTTAAAAAAAATATTTTTAATACACTGGAAAGTGTTTTTTTATTTAATCAAGAAGAGATTACCGACGAGGCAGATATTTTTTAGACATTTAGGAAACTTTATGCAAAGGATAATGGCGCTTGAACATCTGCTGTATAAACCTACCTATTATACAAAACCTTCAGAACACTCTCCTAATACTAATTATTGGGTTGCACTTTATGAAGAATGGTATTTTTACACGAAATGATTTATTTTATTTTAATACAATTAATAATTAATTTTTAATATAATTAATACAATTAATGGAAACAATAAGTGTCAAATAAACGATTATTTTTATAAGCTGCAATAGGCTCTTGACGATTATATATAAGCTATGTCGAAGAAAACGTTTACAGCTTTATTTTTCCTAACTGATTCTTAACAACAGCCATTCGCGAAAAATGCTTAAAAGAAAAATGGCTAATATCTTTTTGGAAATTACCGGATAGATCGTAAACCTGACGCTTAATAATCGTAACAGCCTTGACTGTTCTGCAACTATAACTTATTTGATTTGATTACAAGTAGAGCAGATTTCGCAAAACGAAATGCGTTTTATATCTGGAAATTATATTGTCGTAACATTTAAGAAAACCACAAATACAAGAGCGTGGCATTAAAGTTTATGGAGTGGAAACAAGAAGAGCTTAAATATAATAAAATGCTGAGGAAATCAATAGCAAACTATATGCACAACTAAATTGTAAAAAAGCAAAACTAACGCGAGACAAAATTTTGTATTTTTTTTTTGCAGAAATATTACTTCTTGATGGTATACGAGGTGTGGCTATTAAATAACGAGACTGACGCTGCTACAGAAGAACCGCTGCTACAGCGACCAACAGCCGTTTTGCGTGAAGCCTCCTCTTTCGAATGGAGTACCCTTGCTTCTGTAAACAAATCCATACAACTGTAGCCTTCGTTCGCATTTGATTTGTTTTTTGTTTCGCCGGAAAAATGTTAAGTGTAACAATAGAGCAACGATTTATTGTCAAACTACACATGAAACTTGGAAAAACCGCTACTAAAGCATAATTTATTAAAATAAGTGTATGGAATTGAATGTTTATCATGTGCATATGTTTTTAAGTGATTTAAGCGTTTTTAAGATGGTCGAGAAGACGTTAAAGGTGATCCATTCCCCTGTTGCCCTTGCCCGTCAAAAACGGATGACAATATCGAAAAAATCGAAATTGGATAATAACATGTGACGAATCATGTATTTTTACTTATGATCCTGAAACGAAGCACCAATCCATGCACTGGAAGAGCCCAAATTCACCGAGACCCAAAAAAAGCCCGAATGAGCAAATCAAAATTCAAAGCAATGATGATTGTTTTTGTTTCTATATTCATGGGATTGTATACCTTCACTGGGTTCCTGAAGATCAAACTATTAATCAACATTACTACCTTCACGTTCTTGCTTAACTCCGTGAAAGAATAAAGAAAAAACGACCCGAATTGTGGAAGGACAAGTCATGGGTTCTCCACTAAGACAATGCGCCGGCTCATTCCGCATTGTCTGTCAAGAGGTACCTAGCCAAGTACAGCATCCCAGTGTTAGACCATCCGCCTTATTCGCCGGATCTTGCGGCATGCGACTATCTGTTTTCTAAGGTGAAATCTGCATTAAAAAGAACAAGATTTGAGTCTGTTGAGGCTGTGAAAGAGAAAACGGTACGCGCTCTGAAGGAGCTGACAGAAGAAGACTTCCAGCACTGTTTCGAACAATGGAACATTCGCATGGAGCGGGGTGTATATTGAAGTTGATAATAAGTAAATATGTATGAAATCAAAATAAAATATTTTACAGCGTCAGTCTCGTTATTTAATAGTCACATCTCATATGTTGTGTTTTCATTTTCGAAATACGATTCAGATGTTGACCGAGACCATTTGATTCTTATTAAATATAAAAAGCTATTGAATGTCTAACTAATTTTGCCAATTTTAAGGCATTTTGTCAATGAAGACGATGCTACGGAAGTTAACCGAAGAACGGTAAAAAAAATTGTATTCAAATACATTTTAAGAAAACCGATTATATGGTAGTTGGCGGAGAGAGAAAAAACTTAAACTTAGAAAACGGATATAGTGTGAGAAACTGCCAAATCTATGGAACAATTATGTTCAATAAAGGTGGAAGTGAAGAGGAAATAATATATTGAGTTGGAAAAGGCAGGGTAGCGATAAGACAGCTACACTCGTTAATCTGAAATAGAAGTATGCCAAATAAGATCAAATGAGGGCTATATAAGACTGTGGCAGAAAGCATAGCCCTATATGGAGCAGAGGTATGGACAGTATCTGACAAAGACATATAGGGATTGAGGGCTGTGGAAATGGAATTTTGGTGACGCATCTATGGTAAGATAAGAAATGGGAATATCCTCTGACATAATGGATACTTAGAAGATAAATGTCTAAGCTGGTATGGCCACATGAAAAGGATAGAGACGGAAAGGTGTGCCTCAGAGGGACGACACTGGACACCAATACAGTGAAGGAGAAGAGAATCATGGGGAGTAGGAGTAAAGAGAGTAATGGAAGATAGAGGACTCCATAAAAAAGATTGACAAGACCCCGAAAGTGGAAGTTAGGTTGCGACAGATGCCGCACGGTGTAATCCCACTCGAAAAACAAACATACTTTTAATGGGTTTGGTTGCAAGCATCACGAATTTTGTTTTGGGCGTTATTTTTTTCCTAACATTTGGGACAGATTGGTTTTGGCTGCTGTATAGTGCAGATGTGCAAGTGTCATTATGGATAAATACACACCAAAAGAGGACGGTGAAATTATTGTTAAAAAATCAATTATTGCAACGTGAATTTAAGCTATTTTCAGTTATTACTAATCGTTCGGCGGCTTATAAAATGACAATTTCAGGAATTCACAACAGCAGGGGATATGCCCGTCACAAAGACCCAAGAACAGTGCGAAGCGCTGATAATATTGCCTGGGTGGAGCAAAGTGTGGAGGAGTGTTCGGAAACGTCAACTCGACAACGTGCTGCAAAATTCTGAATTGCACGTTTTCCTATAAGATTGTTGCTTATGCCATCATAAGCCACGTCCATCAAATTGGTAATTTTCATGCAAAACTGATTTGACTGCTCCAGATTATTTTTGTGGGGATTTTTGAAGCAAAAGATTTACATAAATACACTTGAAACCATAAATCAACTCGAGGTTCACATCCGTGCTGAAATCGCAGTATTAACGCCAGATATATTGACAAAAGTTATGAAAAATGTGTTAAATAGGACACAAAGTTGCACTGGTGCTAATGGCTTACATTTAATTGACATAATTATCAAAAATTAATGAATAGAAACTTTAAAAACGAAATAAACATATTAAGGTAAAAAAATGCTCGTGTTTTTTTAAGTTATAGATAATTAAAATGGTAGCATGACACTTTACATGGAACTTTCACCCGTTAGATGAAACTTTTCCACATATTATCAAAATATTAGGTATATCCGAGAGTAAGGTCGTCGTTACGCGCGTGTATTTTCAATCGATAGTGAACGGCTCAAATCTTATGACCCAGTTGCATCAATAAGTTTTTTGCAAGTAAAGGCGACTTTTTGCTTTTGTGTGACATAACAATATTACTTTTATGAAATCCAGCGTTGAGATATAATGCTCAAACTAAAAACCAAAAGAGTCTGTATATTCGAAATTGTAAGTTGTAGACATGAAAAGGAGGCAATAAAACAACAGCTACAGAAATCATTTGCGATTTTAACCAGAAGCGTTAGATCTCAGTAAATTATCAAATTCAGATCGAGTAATTTTTATTCCTCTGAGGTATTTTTCTAAAAATAAACCTCTATGTTCAGTCATCGTTAAGTTGTTGTTGTAATGGCATAACAGTCAACCATTTTCTGATCATAATCCAAAATCCTATAGACAAAGGTTCAACCTATTACCTACCACAAAACCAGCTTTAAACCCTTAAAATATTCTTCATTGTGTTTGGCGACATACTAGATTGTAATAAAAGTATTTTCGTTTCTTCGTTTGTTTATAAATAAAGAATTCTACTTTACTTCTCAGAGCTTTAATCCAATTTCAATGTTTAGCTCCTACCAATATCATTAATTCTTCGGTATAAAAGTGATTCGACTGCGAAATATTCAGTCGATGGTTTTTAACAAAAACTCTAAACTCAGTGAAATAAGTCACGAAATTAGAGCAATTTTGAAAAATATTCAGTTTAGTCAATGCACGACATATACTAGGCTAATTAAAAAGTTCGCAAAGCAATACCTATAAAACAGTAAAGGAACTATATGATCTACAACATTTTGAAGTTTGATCCTTCATATGAACATATGTAAAGTTTCAAGTCGATCGTCAATTCATTCGTACAAAACCAGCAGCTTAAAGTATACGTATCAATGTTTTTTTTTTTTAATGAAAAATATTGAAAATCGTGCAGTAATTAAATCCTTTGTAAACAAAGGTTTAAAGGCAATGGAAATTCATAGTAAAATGGTAAATGTATTAGAGGAGTTTGCTCCTTCAAAAACAATGGTTTCTAAGCGGGCATGTGAGTGTCAACGTGGCAGTACAAGCCTGGATGGTGATCCTCATTCTGGACATCCAATAAGTGCAACTACTGGTTGGTTATGGTTATGGATGACAGACAATTGACTTTGAGTGAAATTGCTAAGGCCATGGATATCTCAACCGAACGGGTGTTTCATATTTTGAAAAAGAAATTGGGCTTGAGAAAACTATGTGCAAGATGGGTGTCGCATTTGTCAAATTCTGGCCAAAAACGAGTTAAACTTTCTAACCAACATTTGAATCTTTTTCGAAAGAATAAAATAGATGTTTTAAACGTTTTAAACGTCGTTTTGTAACTATGGATGAGACTTGGGGCAACCAAAGTGGTCAAAATCGACCAAAAGATTATGGCATCAATTTTTTTGTTATGCAAAAGCATTTTATTAATTGATTACTTTCAAACTGGTAAAAGAATAACAGGACAGTATTACTCAAACCTTTTCAATCAATTGGATGCAAAAATTCGTCGAAAAAGACCTGATTTAGCGAAGAAAAAAATATTTTTTCATCACGATATTACAAAGGCTCACAGAGGTGGTCTTGCAATGGTCAAATTGAAGTAGTTACACTACGAATTGTTGGAGCACCTCCATCCAGCTCCACCATATTCACCAGATCTGGCCCCATTTAACTTTCACATATTCCCAAACCTCAAAAAAATTCGACGTAGCAAGCGTTTTTCATCAAATGAAGAACTTATAGCAGCTGTCGATGAGTATGTTGAAGGACAGAAAATCACCCCAGAGAATGACTGATTCACAAATGAATTAGAGAACCGGTGGGAAAAAAGTATTGCGCTCAAGAGAGAATACAGAAAAGAATAAAGTCGTTTTTTCAACTATAAACTTGTTTTATCATTTCCACTCGGCGAACTTTTCAATTAGCCTCTAGTACTTCACATCTGATCACCTCAAAAATTAACGAATTGAACTCTGAACTTTAGCCTCACCCAGCACATCCGTGGAAGGATTACTACTTGTTCCGGTCCAGAGCTCACTTTTTGCGTATTTTTTTTTAATTAAGACTGATGAAGAGGTAAAAACTTGCTACATCGAGTGTTTCACCTTCAAAGACTCATTATGGTACTGAAGAGAAATAGAGTTTGTGATTCAAAGATGGGTTGAAGTGAAAACAACGTTCTATAACCGCGAAATATTCTCCAGGTATAAATTGTTTAAACAGTAAATAACTAAGTAACTCAAAAACGCAAATAGTTTTCTTACACACTAGTATTTATGACATAGTGTGCTCAAAGCAGGCGCTTCAAGGCGTACACCAAGCTTTGATTAGTAAGCAATCCGTGAGAGTTAATGTGATAGTTATGATTCTACAGTAAAATAACTGGAGTATGTATTATGCAAACAAATTCTGAATAAGTAAAAGAAAGAAGCTGAGAGGTGCCAACTTATTAGCCCGATGTTACCAGATATTGAAGAAGTCAACAATGGAATAGTTTCCATTTTTTAACGCACCTTCATTCAGCAAATATAGAATTTTAAATGTTCTTTAGGTTAGGATTTCTCCTCATTTATTCGATGTATATTGTTATTGTCCAAACAGTTTTTAAGCGGTTTTCCTATGGGTATTAATTCTCTATAGCTTATTGTTCTTACAAATGTTACAAATTAATTTTTTGCCTTGTTTGCTAATATTGTTTGGTTTACAGTATGTTAATATTGATGTTATCATTATTTTAAATGATAAGATCAATACAATATGTCGGAAAAATAGCGAAACTTTTAGTATGTGTAGTAGAAAACTACTACTGTCATCTATTAAAACAATATATAATCTAAAAACTGTCTAAAAAGTATCATTAGTATCGATAAACGGATTGCCAAGTTATAGCACTTAAAGTGACAGTACCTTCCTTTTGTCACATCGTCACAAAATACGACCAAACATATGATTCGCAAAATGTTTACAGAGGATTTAAAGAAACGGAAAATTTGTACTCGATATACCATAAATGAAGACCGAGAAATTGCTCGTGTTTGACATTGCAAGGACCTTATTAATTGAAACAGCCAACTGCACATTCCTAGAATCGATTGTAACTGATGATGAGACTTTGGCCTTGAAGTAAGATCTTCAAACAAAGAACCAAAGTGCTACATGGAAGTTCCTAGGCTCTCCGAAATAAAAAAATTGCGTTTCCAGATGTCACGAGAAAAGACCATGTTGATTTGTTTTATTAAGGTATTATCCTTCGGGAATTTCACAGAGTATAAATGTCGCTGGTGAATATAATTTGTGTGTTATGGAGCGTTTGTAGAAGAGAATCGTTCGCGTGGGGACCGAACATCGAGCACCGGAAAATTGGATTTTGTTGCACGATAATGCACATTTCACAAGACCCCTGCAGCTCCTGAATTTTTGGCGAAAAAAATAAGTCCGTGTACTTCAACATCCTCCGTATTCGACTCCGTATCTCTAACACATGCGTTTACTTTGGATGCTTTTGTTGCTTGTCTAATATTTGTTTTGTAATTTCGTTCACTAGTAATCTCTATTCGTAAGTAAAGGATATTACTTTCTAGATGTTTTCTAATTCAAATTTGCATGTTTATGGATTTTCGTGATTCTGAATCCTTGGATCTATGGATCTCCTTGCTTAAGTTAACTTGCATAAGTGTAGAAAAAATACAGCATATAGAAGCAGTCAAAAACAGGAATTTTTCCATTTCAACTCACCTTAATTCTACGGATACTGAATTGAAAATATGTCCACTAGATTACAAAAGGTGGTTAATGCGAATAATTATATTATTGAATAAGACTTCTCTTCTTCATATCTTTCTTTACAGAGAGTTGTGATATGTGGAAATTCATTCCTTTTTCGTACCTTTCAAACTAGTTCTCGGCAGCCTTCTCTATTTCTGGCTACCTTGTCTGCATATTGAAGAGACCTACCACTGAGGTATTTAATTTAGTGTGTCTATTTTTTTGGAGGTCTGCCGCATGATCTACAACTCTCCATCCCTGCACTCAATCTGGTGGAAAAATCTTAGTATTCGTTCATCAATAGTTTGGGATAGCCCTGTGGGGTCATTAATTTCTTGAATAACGGATGCGTTTGTGCATCTGGCAGTCCACAAAATGCGAAGGACCCGTCCCCAGCACCAAAGTTCAAAGCAATCCATACGCTTGAGGTATTGTTTTTTTGGTCCATATTTCAGAGGTTATATCCCGTTAAAAGTATAAGAATTATAAGATCAAATTTAAGTAAGGGAAAGATATTGTAGAAAAAGAAAAAGTTAATTGTAGCCGTTGGCAAGATATATGATGAAAACAAATCATCGATAGGTGAAGTGTTGAATAACAAAAAATTCGAACTGATTTTCTCACTGTGGCCAAATCTGCAAAAGTTACAGATATTATACCCCTGAAGTATTAATTGAAGTAGAAAAGTATTTAGATTTGTTTGCGAAAATGTGACAAGAAAAAAGATCCCTACTGGTTGTTGAACCACGAGAAAAAAGTCATTCATAGAATTAATTATGGCCCAAATCATCTACATCGCTTCATAGAAAATAATACAGAATGGAAGACAAATTCCTAAAGGAAATAGGACATAGAACTAGAATGAGCAAAATAGTATTTAAATTGGTGAATTCAATTATTGAGATTGTTAAGTGTTAATAAAAGAATAGTTTTAATCTACCCAAAAATATAAAAATTAACAAAGCTAATATATATTCCCAAGATATTTCTTTTATTTTACTGGCAAAAAGCCGATAAAGAAAAATGAACGAATATCCTATGGAACAGATAATTTTATTAGAGCACGTTGTTCTTCCTCGATAGACCCTTTTTAACGGCGCCTATCTGTTGTCAGACAACGTGCTACCGAAAACTTATAAAATTATTGGACAATCAATAAACCCTTGAATTTTTTTCCAGATTTTCATTTCGAATTCAGTTTTGGTAGAAAAACTTTAATTTTATCAAATAAACGTTGTTTTATTTTTAAAGCCTTCCAGTATTTCATATGAACACTAGAAAAAAAAAGGAAAAGAAAACAAATATTGTAAAATATTACAGAAAAACTTTACAGAACTTTGTACTTTGTACAGAAACTTTTACAGAGAAATGAGAAATAATTATAAGTAATTACTCGTAACATTTTAACAGTAATAGCTTTAACATTTTATAACATTATATATAAAAAATGTTCCCGAAGCTTCAGGAGCATTAACTCGTTAAAACTCTGTCCAGCTAGAAATAAAATGACGGTTCTTACAGTATAGGTTAAAACATTTCTATATGCATCGATACAAAATTCAACTAGTGCAACAGCTTATTGATGATTTAATAAATAATAAAATTAAAAATAATACTAAAAAAATAGAAGTTTTAGTTGCTTTTGCGTCACAAAGAAATAAATCAAAAATATTTTTGAAAAAATGATTCAGATTTATAAGTGTATCATCATAAAGAGCTAACACACTAATCAATAACTCCCCGGTCTGATATACAGATGGCGTCGAAACGAAAAATCCTTACCAATAGTCGATTGTGCCAATCTTCACGCCACGTGTAAATCACACATCATACATCACGCCACGTGTAAAAATTTCATGATATTCTGTCGACTAGTTTCTGATTTGTTGTGCTTTAAGTGACGCTACTTTTGTTATTTTCAAAACAATGAAAAAAACAGAATTTCGACTGTTGATTAAGCATGAGTTTTTAACGAAGAAAATACCGTTGAAGCAAAACAATGGTTTGATAAACATTACAATAAACATACAAAGGTTCCAAATGAACAAAAAAAGTCTTGTTTTCACCAAGGCAATGCACCGTGTCATAAATCGCTGACAACGATCGCTAAATTGCATGAATTGAAATTCAAATTGCTTCCTCATCCACCGTATTCTCCAGATCCGGCCCCCAGAGACTGTTTCATGTTCTCAGACCTAAAAGAAAATACTCCCTGGAAAGAAATTTTGCTTCAATGTAGAGGTAATTGCCAAAACTCAAGGATTGGATAGAAAAGCATTGGAATGATTTATAACAGAATGAATGATTGAACATTTATAACATAATTCAAAACAAAGTACAATTATTACTTCCAAAAAACATGTACTAAAGTACTTTATTCATAAAAAAAACAAGTACATAATAATTCAACTAGTAAACATATTTAAATATCTGATATCTGGTAAACTTGATATAAATCCATATGATATCAATTTAGGTAATGATAATGAAGAGATATTGGCAAAGGTGGTATTCAAAAGACAGTATACAAACTCAAAAGTCTCTAAAATACAAACTCTATCTGATTTTACATGATTATCTTGAAACAGATAAGTTTCAAAAGATTCACACATTCATCACTCTCAGGTTTGGTAGCAGGTAACAGAATAGTTCAACGAAAAACTTGTAGCGTTCACAAATTCTTGATCGCTACAGGTAGCATTCGTAAATTATTGATCACCACTGGTAGGTTTATTTCGGACAAATTCTTAACTGAAAGAGCTCCGGTATCGTTTTGGACAAGGCAAGAGAGTCTAACTCCAAATCTCCAGGTGAGCGGACGTTTTCGCGCCTTACCCTTCCGACCGAGAGGGTTTTCTAACCCGGCAGCAGAGAATCCGATCAACAGACATCAGGCCATTGAACGACCACCTATTACAGAGCCCGACCATCGTGGAAACCTTATACCTTTTTGGGGCCACATGGCAGAGTAACCGGTTGGTCAGATCGAGATTATTTCGGGACCCCCGCATAGGGATACCGGACTACCCGCAGTCGTACTCAGTGTTTTTGGACACCCAGTACCGGATAGGCAAGGATAATTTCTTATACTGATAATGGTCACGTTATCATCTTATATTTTATATCTATTTGCCGTCTGGCCATTCTTGATTACCCTAGCGTTATATATTTAGCTTTTTACTATTGTCAGAATAGAGGAAATAACCTCTACTTTGTTAGTATAGGGACATAGAGACCAGCTGGTGTAATTCAGAGCTGTTTATTTGATTTTTGATTTCTTTCACGGTAAGGTTTGGAGAACCACCTTCCCTAAACCTTCCCGTGTCTTTTGTTTGATAGTATTAGTTATTCCTTTTTTTGTGTGCTTTGTGTCATTCTTTTTTGAGTGTGCTTTTATAATATATATGTATAAAATTCTAGTAAACCGTTTTATTTACGATAGACCCCTTCCCGGTTCCAGGGTCTTTTCCGATATATGAAGTAACCGGGTGGCGCTCAACTTTTGTCGTGGCTTCATTCTGTCCTGGACCTTCTTCCCGGTGCTCCCGGCGAACAGCTACCGTCACTGTGATCTATATATTTTCTATTTTGTTTCAAAAGAGAAAATAGAGAAAACTCTTTCTTCCATTATTTTTTTTCATCAAGGAATATGTAACGTGTTATTACAAGTACAATTCGTGAATGAAACCTTAAGATTCTTGCGAAAAATTTGGTGAAATCTCATCGAGAAAATCCTAGTTCCAAAAAGCCTATATCAAGACTATGCCCGTGCAGAAAAGTAAAAAAAGGGGAATAACAATACATAGTATGCAAATAATATATACAAATTTTAAAAAGAATTACTTGCAATTGCAATAACTACAAAGTAAGAGCGAAATAACATTTAAGTGATAAAAAAACCAAACAAAAATATATTTTATGTCCTAAACTGTTTACTCTACTCCAGGAATTCCGACACATCTCTGCTAAAAGTATGCCCCGTATGTCCACAAATAGTAGTGATAAATGGGAAAAAAGAATTTAGTTATGTTTTATTCAAAATAGACTTCTTGTGAATCAATAGCAAAACTGAAACCCATTATTAAATGAACTGAAACACTCCTGATGGAAATTGCATCAAAAAAAGAAGGGGGAACGAAACAGGCGAATATAGGGAAAGGTCGAGCACCACAATACTTTTTAGCAACAAGATGTCGAATACATTATAACTCTTTTAACTGAGATACTTGATGGAAATTCATTTTAAATAAATAAGCAAAGATTAATATCCAAATTTCCACTATATTTAAAATTGTATATATAATAAGTTACTTTAGTATAGTTTGTATTTGAAAAAGGCACTGTGTGTTGAAACAGTTGTTATACATATAATTTTAAATATAGTGAACATTTTTAGATATTAATCTTTGCTTAATACATAACTCTTGTATGTTAGTGAACTGTTATATAGCAACTGTAGGGTAAAAATGTACAGCAGATTTAAGAATGTCAGTGAGGTATTTGATCAACATAGCAGACATACAATAGTACATACATACATCATTGAAACTCTGACATCTTGCAAACCACATAAAAAAATATACGGCTCATTGTCGTAAATAACATTAATCAATATAAAAATTTGCTTAATAAAACAGAACACCTCTACAACTCCGCGCCCCTCACAGCTGTTATGCTCACGCAGTGACTCAATGAAATAGAAACTTTCTTATGGGACACCTTATATATTTTTATAGATGGTGATTGCCAGCTTTGTGCTGATCTCTTGGAGTTTTTCCAATGGATTTTCTCGTCTCTGCATATTTCGCTCATTTTGTCAATCAGGCTCAAGCTATCTACGAGCTGATTCCATTAGTTTCTTGTTTTTTAGCAAACTTCACGATATGCTACGAATTACACATTTATGGCGGCGTTTGTTACTCTGTCTGTTAGTGTTTGTTACTCTCTCTGGTAGTTCTGTATTTGGCAATAGTAGTATTTTCATTTCCAGTTGTTTATATTATTTGTTTCGTTCCTTTTGTGTTCCATTCTCATCTCCACTGCATATCTTGCTATAGGTCTGATTACAATTTAATAGACTTTTTCTTTGCTGTCTGTTCTTATATATTTGTTGCGATATATAGTATTTTTAATATCCTGCTATTCTTTATACTTTCGGTATTTATTGTATTCCTATATTGAAATGTCTATCGATTGTTTCTGTTTCACTTGTTCTATCACGTTTCCTTCATCATCATTACCATCATCTATACCAACAATATTTAGTTATCTAGAAAAAATGAATCGAATACCATATTTTCTTTTAGAGGTATTCTTATACTTCCATTCTTATTTTCTATGCATTTAGTACTTGTTCTAATCTTATGACATATTATAAAATAATGTTAAATAAGCCGGCCGCGGTGGTCTGGTGGATTAGTTGCCTGCCTAGCAATCCAAACGTAACTGGTTCGATTCCAGCGCTCGGATTGGTGTTTTTCTTTTATTCTTCTGTCCGGCTTACTTCCTACCCTAGTCGCACACTTATATACACTAACATATACACACACACGCCCACACATATCCACACCTAAATGTCTGTGATTGTTTCTAGGCAAGAGTGTAAAATCCGACAACCAATTACCCCTCAGTCACGCCAGTTAAATGCTGGGTAAGGCCGAATGCCTTCTGAGAGGTGTTCTACGTTGGTCACTTGCCAATCGGTAGACTTCCTGATAGACTTATGGGTAAACACATAACAAAAGGTTTATAGCCTGAGGGAGGTGGTGTTGTAGGTCCAGTCGCTAAATAGCCTAGTTGCTGATGCGCCTCTAACCCTAATACCTTTAAAGCTTTTCTTTTTATATTAAATAAAATTCGTAATAATATTAAAAATATATTAAACGTATTTCTTGGTTAGAGGCCATCTTCCTCTTCATTATTTGTATGAAGCAGTATAGTTGATCTATTGTAGATCTGCGTACTTGAAAACAGGCCTATTCTTCTCCTTTCGTGTTTCTATATTTTAGGTCCGTTTTATCTTTTAGTTTTTTTTCTATACGTTCTACTTATCGTACATATTACAAATATCGCGTGATAATTATCATATTCTATTTTCTGGTTCTGATAATCAAATTGTCCAATAAAGAAGATTTACACAAAATTTTCAGATCGATATCGAGACTTAGACTGACATATTTTCAATGTCAAACAATAAGCTGAAAGAATTTAATTAAATAACTCCCTAAGCTTTCTGAGCTTTCTAGTACTGCAGAGGCAGTTTTTTTATATTTTACCGAATTAAAAAAAAAACATACGTAATATTTTTTTTTGTGAAATTCGCCTTTCTTAAATAAAAATTTAATTTCTTTTCAGACAATCTGTATGTTACAAATCATAATTGTATTGGAACTTCCTAGCGTTACTTTTTGTCGATCGATCAAACAAACCAAACAGCTTTTCCCGGATTTTCGACAAACTCCTGTGTTTGACCCACTAGTCGTGGATTATATCGACAAAAGATTGCTTATTTATAGGTTTTACTGTTAAAGCGTAAATTTAGTAGTAATAAAGCGAAAAAATATGTATTAGGGAGAGTGAGGAAATATCAAAATTTATAGACATACAAAAGATGTGTCGACAACAGAGGGGCGCATTCCCCTTCAGTTACTAATAGGATTTACAGGAACGGCAAAATTCTTCCGCAAAAGCTCAATAATAAAAGTGTCATCAGTTCATTAAACTTGATGATATTTACTACTAAATATCAAATCACTTATTTTTGTAAGCTTCTCTACGTGTGTTTTGCTAATCGTGTTAGCATCATCAGGAGATGATTCAATCTAATTCTAAAACTAAACTATGTTCTATTTATATAACAACAGTACCAAATGAAGCTTGTAAAAATTTTGAACCGTAAAATTAACTAAGCTTTACATTAACAGTTGAAAAAGTTGAGTGTGCGAATTAGGTCCTTTAATCGGTTCATGGTTTTGTTAGATCCAAATCATTATTATTATTTACACTTTTAACAAGTCTTAAATTACTGATATCTATATTATTGTTTTCATGTTAATCTAGTTTATCCTTTGGATTACCCAGGACTTCTCTTAATTATTATATGGTTTATACACAACCTTAATGTCCGCTTTTTTCAAAATCTTGTACATCCCTCGAGTTAACTGGGCATCAAATGGTATTACCATAAATTTACTTTTGTACGCGCATCAAAAAAATGTGATTTGGTGTTTGATAGTAAATCTTTTCCAGTTTAATGTTAATGAAATATCTCACCCTATTCGCTTATACCCAATTGATTCAATTACTAAAGTCAGCAGACTACCAACACCGCTGTTCGCTTATAGATTGGATTTTAGAAACCTTCGATGCTGGTATAAATTTTCTTCGAAAATTTTTATATTGACTGATTTTGTTTCTTCAGATTTCATGGTTTAATAAGTGATTTAGTAAGTTTTAATGTAGTTGAAGCTTCACGAGTGACGCTTGGCGTGACTCAGGATGCCCTATTGAGGTCACTACCGAACAAATAGTTAACAAAATCTATAATTTCATTGTATCGTTACAAACAAAAGTACGTTAGTATAACACCACTACATATACAAAAAATATGTACATGTACAAAACAAACAATTTCCTTGCTTGACATCAGGGTTTTTGTGTGTAGTGCTGGTTTTTAACAGTTTATTTGTAATCTCAGACTGCTTATAAGTTACAACAAGTGACGCAAAAGTGTACCAGGGCAGGAACGGTATAAAAAATCGTATCTAAAGCGGCGTCGGAGCAATACGCCATCGAGACGACCGTTGAATAGATTTGAGGCCGAGCTAAACCGTTGCTTGAGAAGCTACACGCAAAATGACAACGAAAGTTTCAATGCGACTGTTTGGAAATTGGCTCCATAATCTTATTCAAGTGACAAAAAGTCTTGAATACAAAGAGGAAAGAGAAGGACGACGAATATTTATATATAGAAGGGCAGCTTGATGGTCCTGGGATAGCAGATTAATGGTAAGAATTTTTAAACAGTCGGATTTTTCATTTTTTCACGTATATAAGACATTTCAAACATTTTTCAAAACGGCACGCAGCATAACTCCAACAATTTTCATTATTTTAATGCGAATTTTTAACATCTTTGAAATAACATTTTGAAGTTAAATACGTACTGAATTTTCTATAAGTTAATTTAAACGTATGTTATAAAAACAAAATACAAACAATTCAGAGCTCCTTGTAATGAAAAAAAAGGAAGAATACCATAAAATACTTAGAGACATGAAAAAAGATAGTTATATGTACATAACAAACAAAAGCATCAGAAAATAATTCTAAAACCACTTGATCAATTGTAAAAAACATACAACGGACGTTTCAGCGAAATAACAAACTGAAAATTGAAGGAGATCCTGAAAAAATCGGCATCTACGCTACTCAATGACTACAACCGGTTCCATTTTCCACAAAAATACAAAGTTATTGGTCATCGATACAGCTAAAATAGGTGGACATTGATGAGTTGATTGTTGTGTAAAAAAGCTGAGAAATAAGTGTAGTGCAGGCTTTGATAAAATTTCGATGAATTTAATAAAATGTACAATAGACCTACTAACCAAACTTCTGTGCTTTATAATAAATAATTTTAACTGTAAATATGGCATACTTCCTGATCAGTTGAAGTTGACTTTAGTTGTTCCAATTTTTTTTAAAAAGATATAAAAATTATCGTCCAATAAGCTTACTTCCCTCCTTTTCTAAGATTTTTGAAAAAGTTATGTTTAATCACGTTTTAAATTATATGATTACAACAAAGCAACTTAATAGCATCCTGCAAATGAAATACTGAGGTCACTGGAGAACAATGAACTTCCATTGGGACTATTCCTTGATTTGTCAAAAGCATATGACACATTAAATTATAGTATTCTTTATGAAAAATTGGATCTTTATGGTACTAGAGGATAAACATGTAAATGGATACAATCATATCTCAAGGATCGAAAACAAAAAGTCAGAATTCAAAATTCGAACGATTTTGCTATGCCAAATGAGTTCACCATACCCCAGGGAAGCGTACTAGGGCCAATATTATTCACTCTTTATGTAAACGGCATAAGTAAATGATAACATAAACTGAAGTAAAATAACAACATATGCTGATGACACAAATATGCTGGTGAGAAGTGCAGATGTGCAAAAACGAATGGATAGAATTGCTGATCAATTAAATTGTATTGATAAATGGTTTGCAAAAAACAAATTAATACTGAATAAAAAGAATACAAATGTAATACAATTCAGGATAACACAATCAAGAATTTGAATTATTTAAGAATTCGATAATTTAATATTAAATAATATTAATTTCCAAACGCAACATATAAAAATTCTGGGAGTAATCCTAGATTGCAATATATTCTGGTCTTACCAGGTTGAACATTTACAAACAAAACTGGGCAAATTTGTTTACAGTCTTTTTGTACTGAGGAAATACCTGGACATTGCTACCTTAAAAACTATGTATTTCGCTAATTTTAAACGTAATATTAGATATGCAGAGGTCTTTTTTGGGAGTAGCTATGAAATGCAGAAGCTTTTTATCTGTCAGAAAAGAACATTACCCAGTATGTTGAATATGAAGCCACGAGAATCATGCAGGGGAAAATTTAAAAACAATGGTTTGTTGACTCTTGATGTATACTGCTTCTCTGCAAGAATCCATATTTATTTACGAGCAGTAAACCCCAGACAACATATATAACGATAAACCTAAATTATAATTACCCATTACATAAGTTAACACTCACACAGCAGGGAACATACTATAACTGCATAAAAATGTATAATCACCTACGACACTATGTTAAGATTACCAGGGACATTGGTCAACTGAAAAAATGTTTGTTTAATTTTTTATTACATTTAAGGCCGGTTCTACATAGCAAGAATATAGCAGGTATAAGATACGCCGGGCGAGCGTTTACGGGCGTTTTAAATTTTATTCCAAGTATAGCTTATACCTGGTATATTCTTGCATAGTAGAACCGGCCCTTAAAACCCTACAGTATTGATGAATATCAGAACTGTACATAATATCAATGTAAAATTTTTGACACTATTTCGTTTTATTATTATTATTATTAGAAATAAAGATTATTATTGTTATTTTGTAACTTTCTCTTTAACATAGATATAATCTGGAATGCCTGTTATGAACGGGTTATACCAAGTTCATATCAGTATTTTAATGTAAAAATGTCCTTACTACTGTAGTGGTATTCAAGATTATTGATTTTTGTATCACTGAGGGGAGGTAATTTTGATAGGTTCAACATTTGTAAGCTTTGCATAAAAGAGTGTGGCGTTATCCCTGTGACTGATATTACTAAGGGTACTATTCCTGAGCTAGCGGGGTATATTTCTTCAGTTTTTCGGCAAAATATTGCTTATTATTATTATTAGTATTATAAACATTATTTATTAACAAATAATTGCCCTTTTTTGTCGAACGTATTTTTATTTAGATACTACCTAATCATATATAAATCAATTTATATATCAAAATAAGCTACGTACTTCACTAACAATAAACATGTAGGTTAAATGATTTTTTTCCAGATTAAAATTTGCACCAGTTACACTGCGGGCTGCGGCAGCACCTTAAATTCAACATGTCTGGCAAGAATGACTCCAATGTCGCCATTTTTGAATATTTTTGATAATCATTTTTTATACTATACTTAAATATATGCCTAATAACTTTCTTAAATATTATTATCTTACTACCTTCTCTTCCATCCAAAAAAAATATCAAAAAGGCGCCTTTTAAGCTTTTTTTATAGCTTATCACAGTGGTGTTACCCCTTAATCAAAGATAAAATTTGCTATCGCACAGTATGTCTATAGTCAGGGGGGTTTTAACTCATTAGTTGGTTAAATTTTATATGCGTGCAAGGCATTTTATATTATGTTCAGCTGTTGAGATCGATGACAAACTGAGGTTCTAGTATTGTCGCCAACATGTTTACGCACTCTAGCGATATCTTCATTGGATCAAGCACTGCGTGGACGCACTACTACCTTTAAATCAATAACCGATCCAAAAATTCAAATTTTCGAATAAGATAAGAATGCAAATTGCGTTGTCACTTGTGATATTATTACGCCCAAAAATTAAACGTTTACGAATTGTTTTCACGCATAAATCGGAATCTAGATCTTGTCTCTAGATAACACATGAGAGATATAAAATTTCTAGCTAAAGTCGCTGAAAAACTGCGCTAAATTTAAATCCTTTAGTACCTATTGGTGGTATTGGGTAACCGTAGTGCCCTTTATGATGCACCGATAAAAACTGCGGCGCATGTACCCGACATGGGTCAACAGGAAGGAACCTATTCTCCCTCCATAACAACGCTCGACCACACATCGCAATGATCACGCGATAAAAGCTGCATGAGTTGGATTACGAAACTCTCGACCATCCGCTATACTCGTCCTACCTCTCGCCTACCGACTATCACTTTTTCAAACAACTCGATATCTTCCTGCACTAGAAATCCTTTAAAGATCAAGAGGATCAATGCCTTCAACGACTTCGACCCCTACAGTACTCCGAAATTTTATGCAATCGGTATAAATACATTTGTTTATCGTTAGCACAAGTATGTTAATTGTAATGGTTTTTATTTTGATTAATAAAGTTTTATTGGAGCTGAGATATGTACAATTCAATTTAATGATTAAAAACCGCAATAACTTTCTTAACAACCTTGTATTTTCAAGTTTATTTACAATCTGTATAAGTCATACTTCATTATTATATCGTTTTATACTGTTAGTAAAGAAGCAAAATGTTTACTTTAAAACTCTGTTGATTTCAATTGATTACTACTCTAAATATAGTAAACAATCTCCTATATTTTGTCCAACAATATATAACTAGTAGAAGAATAAAGATATACAATCCAGCTGCATCCAATGTTAAGATTAACGAGTCTGGGTTACTAGAAGATAAATGTATCCATTTTCTGTAAAAAAACATGATTTATATTTTACATAGAAACTGCTCTTTTAACAAAACGAAATATATATTTCTCGAATGTTATAAATCTCAGTTCTTATGATTTTAATTCAGGATTGTAAAACATATTACAACTATAAAAATGTATTTATTTACAAAACATATTTAAAAAATATATATATGTTCAATCAAGATCAATTTCAAGAAAAAAAACATTTTAACTTTCGGAAAATGTTGCATGTATCGAAGTGTGGCGATTTCAGTAATGTATTAGGGTGAAACAAAAATAATTTCGTTTTTTCCTTTGTTTATAAATATAGGATTCTTCACCTCTGAGAGGTTTAATCTGATTTCAATTTTTTGCTCCAATAAATTTACATTCCGTCTTCAGTATTAAAATTATTCCACTGAAAAACGTTAAAATAAGCGAAATAGGTCGCGAAAATAAGGCACTATCTTATAAAAGGTTTCAAAAGGATTCTCCTACTCCCCGGATTGCTGTCAGAAAACTTCAGGGATGTCTGCGTCGACTTGAGGATTGGTCAATGTCTACAATTAATTTTTGTAGAAAAATAAATTGTTCACGCATGCACTCTTTGTCTATGCTAAATACACCGATACCTACAGTTCGCTCTATTAAATTCCTGGGACTGACGTCGACTCCAGGCTTTCCTGAAAGGAATATGCTGAGATCCAGATATGGGTATCATCAAATGGGCCTCGCATTCCAGATGGGGTTCATCCACCTCTACCATCTTACACCTTTACAAATCCCTGATCAGATCCAGATTGGACTACGGCTCTGAGGCTTACTTTTCTGCTCCAATAAATTATCTAAAGCAGCTTGACGTGGTCGAAAACGATGCCCTCAGACTATCATTGGGATCTTTCAGATCAAGCTCTGTCTTTAGCTTGCAATGTCTTTCAGAAGTTGAACCATTTCAAAGATGGCGTAATTTCAAACTGTTGAAATATGGCTCCTCTACTACTAAAAATCGCATCCTTCTGACTGATAAATTTAAACTACGACCGGATCAAATTAACCTGCCTATGCCTGATCGAAATCGTGGTGATCCTTATAGATTATGAAGCATCGCTCAGACATGCAATATTAAAATATCGGAACTATCTATTTCTGCACTTCATTCCTTCTCTCCTTGGCAATTTAAACCTATCACCCCTGACAGCTTCCTGTTGAGATTCAATAAACATTGCTATGAGCACTGTTTCGAGAAAAACTCTCAGAGTATCCTAACTTCAAGGCTATTTACACAGATGGCTCTAAATCTTCTGCAGAAGTTGGCTGTGGTATAATACATCACAAACTTAAAGTTTCTTTTAAATTACACGATCGTTATTCCGTTCTGACTGCTAAACTTGCAGCAATAAGAGAAGCTCTCAGATTCATACCGACAACATCATACACGCTTTGGCTAATTTGCAGTAACTCCTTAAATGCTCTTCGTTAACCTATCCTTAATGCGTTTTCTCTAAAAGATTTTCACAAAGAACTTCTACTCCGTATCAGCAATACAATTCAAACAAACTGGACAAACGTTGAACAATTTGGAAACAAACGTTGAACAATTAAGAAAGAATTCTTCACACAGTCCTTTCCCCCATTTTCAAACAGATCAGATTGCGTTAAGTGGAACCGCTTAAGAACAGGTCACTGTCACTTCTCCCATAGTTATCTAATGGAGGGCCAAAGCCCCTCCTATGTACCCCTGGTGTGATACACATTTAACAGTATTTCACATAATACAGGGCTTTCAAGAACTAAACATCATCAGTGCATCCTTCAACCTAGGACAAAACCTGCCTCTAATCCTTTCAGTTGATAATTTCCAACATCTTGTAGATTTTCTAAAGAAGTTTAACCTATATCATAAGATATAATTCTAGTCAACACTTTAAGTATAAAAATGTAAATGTCTTTTTGTATTCTCTGTTCTGTCGTAATATTCTATGTTCAATACATTTTTATTTCACTATCCTTGTCCTATCCACTTAGAATTTTAACCTGTACATAATCATTTTTATCAATTGCCCTCCATTCTATTATTCTATGTCAAATATAACTGATTGTGCCATCCTGCCCTACCCCCTTTTATCTCATCGAACATTTCAAGAAACTCATAATGGCATCGGAGACAGTCTTCTCGGATCTGTTGACTTTGGACAGGATCTATATATCGAATAACTTGCTGTTATGACCGCTGATGTCTGGTCGGTCTGCATCTAATTCTTAATCAAAACGATTCAAATTATGAGATTTGCAAGGTAGAAGGAAGGGTGAGTTTTGAAAATATAGCATTATTTTAACAATCGTAATGAATACCAGGGCAACCATGGCAGCCAACAATGAAATACCATGGCAACCAGTTCTTCCTTAAACATAAATATCATGATGTGTGTTTGGTGGAATTTTGAAGGAATAATTCACTTCGAGTTGGTTTCTGATAATAGAGCGATACATTCAGAACTCTACTCAGCTCAATTTGAGAGAATCCACGTTGATGAAAAACATCCAACTTTGGTTCACCGTAAAAAAGTCCACCTGCAACAAAACAAAGCAAGACCACGAATTGGACTTTGAACTTCTCCTTCACCCAGTATATAGCCCCAATCTCGCTCCGTCCTAAAAATGTAGGACTGAAGAAGAGACAAAAACTTGGAACGTTGAGTAATCCGCCTCTAAAGACTCATTCAGATGCGGAAAAGGAATAGAGTTACCGGCTCAAACATATGTTAAGGTCATCGAAAGCAACGGCCTATATTTCGATTAAGAACCTCCGGGTATAAATGTTTGAAAATTAAAACCTACAAATCTCCCGAGATGATGGCATAGTCACAGAAACTATCAAAATGGAAAGAAACAAACTATTAAAAGCATTGAGAATTATCTTTAATAAATGTCTTTCAAAGGGAATACCACAATTCCAATGGAATACGGTGAAAATCTCAACCAACTGATATTCGCCGACGACCTAGTCCTAATAGCCGACCGTCTGGATGATGTTATTGTGATGTTTTAAGATCTCAACGAAGTGTCGAAGAAAGTGAGACTCAAAATCAACTTCACAAAAACCCAAATTATATCAAACCTGGTCCTAGGCGGAAGCGTTTACATCGATAAAATTAGAATAGAGAAAACTACATATTTTAAGTACTTAGGACGCGACGGCAGTATCAACAGAGACAATCAGACTCGTGAAATCTACAGCTATGTTGAAGTGGGACTGGGCGGGTCATATTACAAGAGCAAACAATTAAGTACCTAACAAATGCCAATATTTTTGTTATACAGTAGTATTTATATATATAATTGGAATAAAGAATTTAATATTTCTGTTCGTAAAAATATGAAAATCAGCTGATCGTGCTGCAAAGTTTCACTGTAATAATTTTTCATTCAACATAACCAGCTTTCAACTCATATGTTTAGTTTATATGTTTTTATGTCACAGTTTGCCTGTTCTACGAGTTACAATTAGCAAACATAAATTGTTCTCTTGTTTTTAGAATGTATTAATCGTTTTAATGATTTCTTAGGTTTCAAAAAGATTTCCTTTAACATGTCACCACAATTTTTGAACTTACTTGAGTAACAGAGATGAACCACATCAAGGTTTCTTTCATTTACTCATATCGACCTCCTAAGTCTCTTCATGTCCGTCATACCTTCTCTTCAATAATAAAAATCAGAAATCTAATCTTAATGGTTCAATCAAACAGATAGTAATAAGTCATTGTAATTTTTTTTTACCAAATGATCGTACGATATACGATTTTGCTCAATCTGATATTACTATTTTAACCACAATTTCAAAAAGACATAATATTTTTTGATAAAAACTTGGCACGAGACCTTATCAAGAGATTGTCAAGATGCCCTGTTGAAGATCCAAGAAGAAGATCCAAGAATCCTGATGTCCCCAAGAAGTCACTACTGAGGAAATGGTTAAAAAATATAAAATATTAAATTGGGTGATCGCAGAATGAAGGTTAGAGAGGTTGAGATGATAAAAATCTCCGCGTATGAAGCATCCTACATGTACATTTCGCCATAAAAAAGCCAACAGCGTGATGGGTGCCGCGATAGCTCCCCGGTGGACCAAAAACAGAATTGAGTGACCACTTCACAGAGTTGTTTGGACATGTATAAATGCAATCCGAAGGTTCTTCTGCGACGATTCGTGATTGTTCATAAAACATAGATTCGTCGCTAGCCAACAAAAATAAAGAAGTAGTGAAAATAGTGGGTTATACACAGCGAACGTAAACGACGCGAACGAACGAACGCGAACGTTCCAAAAAAGGCAAAGACACTTCGCTTCTATCGGCTGGAAAAGTCATGGCAACTGTTATCTGAAATTTGCAAGGCATTATCTTCATCAACTATTTAGAAAAGAGGAAAACGATCAGATCACAGAAAGCTAATATTCCGTATTACTGATTAAATGAATGACGATGAGTTGATAAAAAAACGCCACCATTTGACGAAGGAAATATTGGTGTTTTCCCACGACAATGCATCAGCCAGTTCTTCCACCGTTGTAGCAACTTCGTCAATTCCACTACGAATGCATGCACTCTATTCTCCAGACTTGACCTCCTCTGACTTCTTTCTCCTCTGAAACTTAACGAAATGGCTGGCTGGAAAGGAATTCAAATCAAATTAAGACATCATCGCCGAAACAGAGAAATAGTACTTTTGGAAGGCATAAAAAAGTTGGAAAATCGTTGGGGGAACTCTATCGAGGTAAAAGGGGACTACGTCGAAACATAAATCGCTTTATAATAAAAAAAAACAATATTTTATTTAAAATGTATCTGACTCTTCACTCTACACTAAAATGGTTTACTGAAAGTAAAGGAAAAATACGGAAATGTGTAACAAAATAATCATCGAATGTGCACTTTCATGTCGCAGGCACCCTTCCAATCTAGCAATTAATTATTATGCCACTCGCTCATTTAATCACTCAAACAGGCCCTTTCGGTATATGAAGTGGTCATTGATGTTCAAATTAAGGGAACGAATGTTACAACGAGCAGGTCAATAAACAAAACCGTTTAGGTTGGAATAGAAGAAACGCTCAATTAAAACATTAATCATCGACTGCTTCATTCACTGTACAGGGTGATTCCTAAGTTTAGATTTTTTAACAGCGTATAAAACTTTTTTTCAAAAAACAGAAAGATAAAAAACATATTAATTTTAAAAACAACATTCATTCCAGCTCTGCGCCTTGTAGTCCGATCCTATGCACGCAAAGCTGGACGCGACGTACCCAAAAGTCGGTGCATGTGCGTAATAGTGACAAAGATAATAGTCTCACTAGCCTATTATATGAATTCAATAAATTGTTCCCTTGTATTAACTGGCATTTTAGAGACTATGCTTTTCATGTAACTTCATAAATAGAAACAACAAGGGTTAAGATCTAGTGACCTAAGCGGTCACGCAACTGACCCTCCAGGGCCTACCCATTTATTAGGAAAAGTTAGTTAGATTAGGATGAGGGTCGCATCGATGGCAGGGACTGATATATGAGTTTCTGGGTTTTATGGAGGAGGGTGAGTGTTAAAGAGAAGTACACATTATCGACTGGTGGAAGAGTGCAGGCGTAATGGTGATTGAGAAATGAAGGGGATAGATAATGAGATATGTGGAAGAGGAAAAGCGAGAGCAGCGACTATATCTAATCAGTGATAGATATTTCTCTAAGGTAGAGGAGAAGTACGGCTAGGGAACCGGGTCAAAAAAGAGTTGGGGCGCAGCTGGGAAAAGAGAGTCTGGTCCTGGTGTTTGTTGTGGTGCGACATTCTATTAGGAAGTGGTGGACGGTTTGAGGTTCACCGCATAATGAGGAGTTAGAAAGTGGATAATTTCTCAAGAGGTGCTGGTGAGTTAGAGCATAATGTCCGGATCTCATCTCGAATCAGATGGTGGAGATTCTTTTAGAAGGGAAGGTCGAAAAATTGTTAAGGAAATAGGAAAACTGTTCTCTAACAAGAGATTTGATGAAGGACAGTAGATCGGATGATATTAGAGTGGGACATGGTGATCCATCTGTAGCAGCTAATTTGGCTTCGATGTCTTCCATCTTGTTTCCCAATATACCGCAGTGACTGGCGATCCAAAAAAATTTTAAGAGTTGATCCAATGATCCGGATATCCTTAATGAGGCCCAGACAGTGGGATATAAACGAATGATTGTCTAACTCCTTTTCTAGAGTTTTAAGCGTATTGATGGAGTTCGAACATACAGCCCATTTGGTTGGGGGTTGGGTGAATATGAATTGAAGAGATTTTTTAAGGACAAGGGTCTCGGCCATGTAAGAGCTAGATTGAGCGCTGAGGCGAAAGCGGAAGGTTTATGTAAAAAGAGGATTCCCGGGGAAAAAGCACAAATGCAGATCCCACACCGATTGCAGATTTGGATCCATTGGTAAAAATAATATTGGTTTGGGGAATCGAGTTCAGGAGGATATGGAAGTGATATTAAAGGGAGAGTGTAAGGGTGGATGATTTGTCGCACTCAAGCAGAAAAATGTTAAAAGGCACAATGTAGGGACCATGGGGGATGACTATAAGGGGTAACTGGACAACAGTCCCAAGGAGGAAGATTGTATTTAGTCCTGGAGTATTGAAAGGTATGACCTGCGCTCTCAAGAGGCGTAGTCCTGATATGATGTGACGGGATAAGTAGGAGATTAAAAAATGAAGAAGCGTGAGAGAGGAATGGTGAAGATAAAAGGCTGTAGAAAGAGTTTAGAAGTAAATAAAATTAGGGGTTCTATCTCAACCTCGCAGAGCAGGCTAGAGATTGGAGTAGTTCGAAAAAGACCCAAGGACAATCTGACGGCTGTGATCGGATCGATCGAGTTAAGTTAAGTTAAGAAATATTTCCTAGAAGACCTGGAAGATGATTTTGTAAAAATTCGAAATAGTTTTCGCCCATTAAACAATCCGGCAAAATAAAAGATCCAATAAAAACACCGTTGACTACTGTCGCCCACACATTGGCCGCAAATGTTGAAAATTAGTTTGCCTAGAAGCATGAGGATTATCAACTAGCCAAAAATGCGTATTGTGGGAATTGTGAATTCCATTTCGGGTAAATAAAGCTTAGTCCATAACGAAAATGTTTCCGGTAAAGTATTGATTCGTTTCATGTTGGTGTAAACGCCACTCGCAGAACTGAACTCTGTTACGATGATCTTGTGGTTCTAAGGCTTGAACTCGTTGCACATAAAATGGACACAATTGATTTTTCCGCAATGTTGCAAAAACTTTTTTGGTTCAGTTCAACTTGTCGTACTATTTCTAGAGTACTTGTTGGATCTTCCTCGACAATATTTAAAATATATTCCTCCCGTTGCACGTTTTTAGGTACCCTCGGTCTTCCCACGTACCCTCCACGCTGTTCCCTCAAACCACCGGTGTCTCTGGCTTTTTGCACACCCGAATAAATGATTTCGGTAACGGATGTACTTAAAAACGAAAACTTTCAGCGTATCGCTGAGATGCTATTCTCATAAACGTGGGCCATTTTATC
Source organism: Cosmopolites sordidus (assembly GCA_031761425.1). Taxonomy (NCBI): domain Eukaryota; kingdom Metazoa; phylum Arthropoda; class Insecta; order Coleoptera; family Curculionidae; genus Cosmopolites; species Cosmopolites sordidus. Next base: position 209,949 of record JARFXV010001095.1, on the reverse strand, counting down.
TTTCCAAAAATCACGGTAGAAATCCACGTTAAAACTGACAATTAAATACAAAATAAGAAAATAAAAGGAATGCACGATTTACAAAAAAAAAACGATAAACATTAGTTGTCTTCTGTGCGTTTTGAATTTGAGTGCGATCCATTAACTTTGTTTAAATTATTTTAAGGACCGGTCTTGAATTTTTTACAATTTATTAAAGGTTGTAGTGGCCTAATTTTAGAAAAATTTAAAAAATAGAATTAGAAAAAAATGTTTGGTGCTAAAAAAAATCTTGTGCTAAAAATGTGTTACGCGATTAAACTATGTAAAAGAATTGTTTATAAATGGTACAATGACTTGGTGGTGATGATAGGGAAATAGTTGAAGATGAACCTCATTCAGAAAAACCTTTCATGTTAACCAACGAAGATATTATTATAAAAAAATCAAAGATCTTGTACAGAGTAATCCCCGATTAAGTATTACAGAATATTAACTCGAAGAGGTTTACCGCTAAACACCAAATAACTTTTTTTAAACTTTTCGACGCACGTTTCACTAACCATATTAGGATCATCAAGAAATGATTTAATCTAATTCTAAAACCAAACTATGTTCTATTTATATGTTTTGGTTTTTGTCTATGTTTTTGACCTATATGGTGATCATGTTCTATTGCAAAGGAAGGAACATATTTTGAATAAAAAGAAATAATTTTGGCAAAATAACTAATTGTGTCTTTTTAATTTAAACTATATACTAATGTTACTTATTTAAACATAGTAATTAAAATAATCGTTGAAAAGATGCATTTTATAATGAACTAGTGTACTAGACCATCCATCGCAATTACTAAGATGGTGATCAGATTGCATGTTCACTAGTTAATTACAAATATTCCCCCTTACGTAACACGTTCCAAATTTTGACACCCTTAATATTTACATGAAAATCGTAACAGAAAAATTGGTTCTGAACAAAATCAAATCTACAAGGGCTGACAATTAAATCCAGATATCAGATATATGTAAATATCGAAAATGAAATAAATGTAACCGGGGTTCCAGATTACAAATAAAGTTTAGAAATATTACTCGTATTGTTTCGCTTTGACTTTGAAAAATTATTATGTCTTCAAGTTACGTTACGACCTTCTATGACCATCTTTTGCATTCTTTTTCGAAAAAAAGTAATACAAACTTAATGTGGCAACTAATCTCTCTCATCTCCTATACACTTTCGTTACATTTTAAGTCAAATTCCAGGTTGTATAAAACCTGATCATTGTGCTGAGTTAAAATCACTGAAGCTTTTTTCGACTTCCTTAAGATATGTGAAAAGATGATGTTGCAGGAATCGGAAGAGATCAAAATGCGCCGGACACAACAACACAAATCGTTTCCTCATATTTTCCGCTGTGAGTTCATAAGGAACTTAACGACTCTCCTTCTAAATTTTCTCTAGCTTCTGTAATGTTTAGAAATGATTTGTGGTGTAACTCTGAGTTCCTGTCGGAGCTGTAACAACGTACAACAGGGATTTTCGTTCAGCAGTGCTTTTAGTTCTTTATCCCCCACTCTCTCCCATACATTTTGCATCATTTAAGTCAAAATTCCCAGTTAGAAATTGCAGGAACCACTTTTTACAAGTAGTGTATGAAACAGCATTAAATTCTCTCCACAATCACAAAAATCGTGTATTGAACTTCAGCATTTTTTTTCTAGTTGAAAGGCGAGAAAACGGCAGTGCTCAAATGTTGCTTTTCGACCGACTACAACTTCGATCGATCTACAACTGACTTTTCAGGTTATGTTTACTTTTAAGCTCGAATATTATACCTCGTTTTGAAGCTGAAAAGTGATGCTTTAACATAACTATACGTTCGGAAAAATTCTGATTCCAATATGTTCCTCAGTCAATAAAAAGTAGGGGCCGAGGATTAAGTTGATGGCTTAATAACCATAACTGTATTATTTTCCGGACCGCTAACAGTTATTAACCAAAATGTGAATTTATTATGGGGTTCAAACCCCAGCCATCCTTTCAACGTGACTAAACCATCTAAGTATATTAACTTTAATAGGTTCAGGCCATTAAAGAGGTGATAATATTCAAAATTAAACCCCTGCAATACATTCCATTTTCCTGATGCTCCTATATATATGCAGCGCAAGTTCACATTCATAAAACGCCTCCGAACACTTACTAAAATTTTTGGTCACAATCTAAGTTTCTATAGGAATTTGAATATAATTGTTCTTAAATGTGTTTATAAATATTTTTTATTATTGGACTAATGGTCTGTAAGTACAGTATATGCCTGGAAAATAATATTCAAATGTCCATTTATCAATATATGCCTAAATGCTGCTGAAATATTTGCATCATTTAAACTTGAATTTTGCCATTTAGTACATTCATTGCGCGTAGATTGTTAGCAGAAATTTTATTAAACAAAAATATTTTTTCGAGATTTTAGAAGGAATATCACATTAGAAATATGATTATTTTATAATCGTCATAGAAATTTAATACCACAATATATGCCCAGCAACAAACTAGGTATGACCATGATAATTACCATGAAACAATAGAATCCTTGCTGTAAAAATGGTACAGGGTGGTCCAAAAGTTGTTAACTTTATATAAAAACAAGTGGATTAATTTTAACAAAAGTATTCCTAAAATTTACAAAAATTCTCGAAAATTCATGTTCTGAAGATCAGATTGCCTAAATGTGCTCCATTTCTGTCCAGGACTTCCTGAAGCCGACTTCTAAAATTTGCCATAACGTGGCTGGAAGTATCTGCAGTTATAGCTTCGATTTCTTGCCAAATATTCTCATTTAGATCTTTCAGAATGGCGGGGCGGTTGGGGTACACTTGACTTTTACGATATCCCTAAAAAAAATCACATGTAGTTCAAGTCCGGGCTTCGGGGGGGTCCTATCCTCATCGGGAGATCAATTTTCCTGGAAAATATCCTGAACGACGGACAAAGAGAGATATTGGAAGTGTGGCAGGTGGCTGGGTCCTGTTGGAACCAAGTGTCCTACTTGTATCCTTCAAGTTCTTGAACAGCGGGAGTAAAACAAGTTTGAAGCATGTCGACATAACGCTGACAACACCGTTGTTGTTGCAGTAATACTCGCACACACAAAACTAACGCTCCTCTCCCGTGTAGCGCTATATGGTGACTATATTTCCCTAACCCGAACTATCGTTTAAGGCTGACCCCACCTTTCTACCCCTCCTACCAAATTGTTTACAGCGCAACGAAACATTAACAACTCTTTGGACCACCCTGTATTAGATCCTTACAGTAGAAGCCTACTGTGAATATAATCCGAAAAATCAGATTAAACGCGATGTCATTCGAAAAGTAACATTTCTGGCACTGCATTATGTTCGCCTTTCAACCGAAAATAAAATGGTGCGAAAGTTCAGCACATCATTTATGCGGCTTTGAGAGATAATACTGTTTTATACAATACTTGTAAGAAGTGGTTCCAGCAATTCTGAACTGGAAATGTTGATTCAAATAATGCAGAACGATCCAACGAGATGCAAAACGTCCATAACAACCAAATAAAGTGGATGATGAAGAATTAGAATCAGCATTGGAAACAAATATTTGTCGTACACTGCTAGAGCTCGGACAAGAACTCAGAGTAATTTTATTCAAGTCATTAATTCAGGTCATTTCTAAAGCTAAGGAAAATTTAAAAAGGTCTAGATTCTTTAATGTCATGGTGTCATTATTCTCCAGATTCAAGAAAAAGAACTTCCTGCATAAAATTATGACCTGTGACAAAAAGTGACCCTTTTACCACAATCCAAAGAGGCGAAAATCGTGGTTTAAGTATGGTGAGCGAGATGGTTTTGCGGTATTGGTACCAATATCCAAACCAAAAAGGTGTTGCTGTGTATGCGGTGGAATCAGTTGGTGGTCATGCGTTATGAATTGTTCCAATTTGGTGAAACGGTAATTGTTAATCGTTATCAATTCGTGATGCTCTATAGGAAAAAAGACCTAATACTGTCAAGGGCCGAAAGGAACTCAATTTGCTTCAGAACAACGCACGGACACTTACAACAAAGAGAACTCTGAAAACGATCACCTGGGAGAATTTATCGCGCCAGGCGTATTGTTTAGAATTGGTAGCTTCGGATTTTCTGGTTCGCTTCTGATATCTGGTTAATATCCTCTTTACATCTCTTAAGGAGTATCGAAAAACGTCTCAATGACTTTATCACATTAAAACCAGCAAGTTTTTTTTTCGATTTGATGTTCGATAATTGCCTGAAAGGTGGTAAAAGTATATAAAAAGTGAGAATTTCCAAAATTAAGTTCGTATTACTTTTTTCATAAATAAATATCAAAAATAGCCAAAATAATGTGGAAAGTTAAATCCCTATTATATGTTTATTTGGAATCAGATTTAATGTCAATGGCTGAAGTATCAAATTCAAATAGTCTCAGCTCTTAAATAAGGTGTTTGAACCCTGAAAAATCTATTTTATTTTGCCAAATTTAATTCCCTTTGAATACTAAACAAAATACTAAAACAAAAGCTGAAAAAGATTTTGAAATTCACAAATCATGTCCATCAAACCCTTCCCTCTTTCAAATAAGCCATAAACTATCTGAAAATATTTCCAGTACTCTCTCTAGAGCAAAAATTTCTTATTTATGTCTGTGTGTTCATTTGAACTCTCGTTATCAACTAAATCTACAGTCAAATGAAGGCTCACAACCACGAACATCAGTTACCTACGAGGGTTGCTATTTATGTATCCGGAATAATAAATAAAAACATATATTTATCGTTGAAAATGGTTTTATTGTTTTTCAAAATTCTCCACGATGACCGATACATTTTTGTATACGTTTTAACCAATTTCCATGGCACTTTTTCCATTCCGATTGAGGTATCTTCAAAACATGCATTTTAAACACATCAACCGCTTCTTCTGTAATTTATTCACGGACGGGAACAAAAAGAAATCATTGGGTGCCAAATCAGGACTGTACGGTGGATGACCCAACAATTCGGTGTTTTAACCAGTCAAATATTGAATTGTTCAGTCCGATCTGTGAGAGCTCGCGCTGCCATGATGAAGAATGATCGTGCGTCGCTAGTTTTTTTTTCATATTTCTTCAAAGACTTCTGGCAAATAAATGGTTATGTACCATTCAGAATTTACCTTTCTACGATTTCCTAAGGCACTATAGACATATGCCCATTTATCCTAAAAAACCATTGCTTCGACAGGCGACCATTTGCTTCGAAGTGCTTCTTGCGCCAATAACTTTTGTTGGGTTTGAATGATTTTGAAAACCCCATATAATCGACTGCTGTTTACTTTTGGATTCATACGCATAGATGCAAGATTCGTCACCTGTGTAAACGTTATGCACGGCTTTTGACGCACCACGATTATATTTTTTGAGCATTTCTTTACACCAATCGACACCAGCCTTTTATGGATATTTCTCAAATTATGCAAAATCAAACGCGCACTAACATTTTTCACGGCTAAATGTCCATGTAAAATGTTGTGTATGCTTGTCATACTAATGCCCAGGGATGTCTCAATCTCAAGGTACGTCACATTACGATCTTACTTTATCAGTTCGCGCACAGTATCGATATTTTCTGGCACAACAGCCAATTTTGGAAGACCTTCTTTAAATTCGTCCGTGAGGTGAACAGCGGCCATGACTGAATTCACTAAACTAGTGATATACAGTGGTTTTAGATGGTGTTTCATCGCCAAAAGTCAAAGTGAGTTGATCGATGCACTGTTGTTGAGACAATCCACGTCGAAAGTCGTAAGTAAAGTAAATTATCGCATGAAAACTCTCACGAGTTAATTTAATTTTTTGACTGCAATAAAATGTTTAAGTCACTAAACAACACAAATAGCATGCGTATGACAAAATATTCTGAGTAGGTATACAGTCAACAATGTCAAACTTTACGATGAATATGTCACATGGCGCCTTGCAACACGATTGTTAGTAATGCCTGAATGATTGTGGCGTGTTCATATATTTGTTTATTGAGTTTTTCGCCACGATCTAAAACTCAAAAAATATCAAAAATATTTGTTCTTATGTAGACAAAAAATCACTGGGTATAAACAAAAACCAAACGGAGACAAATTTCTCAGTGATTCTTTTTTGTAATAAATTTGCCTAACGAATAAAATTTTAAAAATATAAAAATGTTCTAAAAAAATATACAAACTTTTAACGTTAACGTTTCGGGAAGTATTCTCCTCCCATTTTCAAAACGAATCTAAAAATAAATTATATTAATTTCTATAAATTATGAAAAGATAGGAAGTAAATATATTTTTTGTGTATGTCAATGATACTTACATTGACAATTAGTTTTTAATGACAGTGACATACTACCAAAAAATATATATAAGTGAGGAGGAAATGTGTGATTGTGATTGTATATTGAAATACTTAAATGTTTTTAATTGTATTCTTTAGAATCGGGAACCATATTGAATTTAAATCTACAGTTATTTATATTTGAATTAATTATATCGGTTTCTTTTAATCTTCTGTATTTTGTTACCGATTCTTTTAATACCGTTTTGGAATTATTCGGATATTTTTGATATTCTTTGAGTTTTAGATCGTGGCAAAAAGCCCAATAAAGAAAAAAATATAACACGATTGTTGCAAATTCCGGATACATAAACAGCAACCCTCGTATTAACTCCGGTCATCACTCTGGTCGTATTAACTCCTAATGTTATGTCTTTCATTTTTTATGAACCTTCTAATACCGCGAGAAGTCTGTCGTCTGAATATTAACCAACGTAAAGATCTTTCAAAAGGGATCCGGACATACCCAGCCTGTTTACTGGCATGACTGAAAAATACTCTTAACATGTATTATAATCTCACCTTGTAAGCACTGGTAGTACCTTCTAACCATCACTATTCAAATTAAACATACAATCGTCCTGATACAACAAACTGCTGTAGCATACTAATATAAGCTTTTAGATTTATATGAGTTTTAGAAGTGAATATTTTGTTTATATTTTATTTTATGAAAAAATACAACTATCAATTTCCAATGCAATCTGTCTGCCTAGCTCTTAACGCTTTTGCTTAATACCTTTCTTCAAGGTAATAATAACGTATTAAATTGTTTCAAATATTAAAAATGAAATGTATTACAAATATTCTATACCTAAAACGTCGTTGGTTCTGCGCCAGCAGTAAAGGTTTTTCATGGCAATTCCGCCTGTTCTTTTTCCTTGGGAAATTTCGCCGCTAATATTGTTTTGAAAAGCAGTTTCCTCGTTCAAAGCGAAATGGAGGAAATTGTTTTTATAGGCGGGAAAGATAGAAAAGAAATAAGATATAATTACAAAAAGCAATAAACGAGTTAATTCCATATTGCGAGAAATATTTTATGAGAAAATAGTGGTTTTTAGGATGGCGTAAAAATAAACAAAGTTCTATTTAATACGTTTAGTACTGTTCTAATAAAGATATTGGCAGAAAATTTCATTATTTATAATCACATGAAAAATATGAATGTAGTTTAAGGTAAAATTTGTAAATGAATAAATACATTGAGTTGACAAAAAATAATACAAAAGTTCATTCGTTTTCTCTTTTTCGGCAAAGAATATACAAACTGTGGGGACTCATAAAAAGATTCCCCATAAATATGTAGATCATTTCTTCACAGAACGCAAATTCTAAAACCGTTTGTTTATAAATTGGTCTGAGTGTAAGAAATGCGACTGCAGAAAAAAGGCGTATCTTCAATCTACATTTTTTATTTACGAAAAGATAAGAATAATGTTTATGGATTCCGCTGTGAAACATTTTGAACATACTAGGATTTTAAAAGCTACAGGTGTATCATTTAAAATTCTAGTATAAAGATGAGAATGCTTCGCAGACGCAAAAGGAGATATGTGCTGTATATAATGAGGTGGCCGATGATGTCCATGTGTCGTAACTGATTCACAAAGTTTCGCGAAAATAATTTTAATCTTAACCATGCACCACGTTCTGGACGACCAGTCGAGACTGATGACAACGAACTATTGGCGCTGAAAGTATAGAATAACTCGAGAGATCGAAAAAATTCTTGAAATCAACCAATCAACAGTGTCAAAACGATTATGTAAAGTTGGAATAGTGAGCAACGCTAATGTATGGGTGATAACGAAGAAAAATGTGTTAGACCGAATTTCTGCTTGAGAGGTCTACTAAAGCGCAATGAAACCAATCAATTTTTAAAGCGGATGGTTACATCTAATGAAAAATGTATCATTTATAAGAATGTTAAGCATAAGAAATCATGGTGTAAGGGCGCAGATTCCCTTTAACAAGCTCAAAACTCAGTTTACAGCCGAAGAAGGTTATGGTGAACATTTCGTGGGATTGGAAGATAAGTCTATTGGAAGATAAGAAAGGGTATTGCGTGCTTAGATGGTGAAAACTTTCTTGGAAGATTTGAAAAATTACCTGTATCAGTTTTTTAGGTAGAAATCTCAGAGCCAAGTACGATATTATGAACCTACCGGAAAAATGGAGACGGCACATATCATATTGATTTTCATTAAAACATGGGGAGAACCTATGCGTCAACTCAATACATTACCAGGCAAACTTGTTAGTTATTATTAAAGGTAAGGTACCACATACTGTTGCCAGTATGTTGTAACAAAAAGCATTTTTAGTTACCTGAGATTGGAGGCTTGAGTGATAAGTCAGATACTTTTGTTACAATATATTGTTTTTTTTGTACACAATTGGAGTATGCCAAGTTCAGAAAAGTAATACTGAAGAAAACAAAATCTGAAAGTTTAGGTTAACATAATGTCATTATTATACAATCTTTTATTTTTTCCCAGTATTAAACATTAACGGCTGGCAGTTTAAATAGCATTATTACAAAATAAGAAAAAATATTTGTTTTTCTTCGAGATATTGAAAATTTAGTTTGAACTAGGCGTAATGAAAATGAAAAACTATCAAAAAAAATTTCAGTTCGTCCAAAAATCGCCCCAAATCGATTTACATTTTACTTTAAAAACATTGAAAATTTACTTCAAAAGGGAATTCATATAACGTTTATCTTGTTCCAGCAAATATCTTAACATAGAAGCACTATTCTACTTTTTTGCTTGGACCACAAGAGGTTATCGCGATATGGACCTGATTTTTTTATCTAATACATCCTTCATAGTTTCGTTAGCTATATTTTTAGCTCTTAACTCCTTCTGAAGGTGTACTATTTTAATCTCATCTTAGAAATTATTTCTGTAAGATACGTTGAAGCCAATTGTACTTGGAGATGCTTTAGTTGGCAGTATGGTTATATGAAAATGACTGACTGTATATCTGAATATCAAAATAGCTCCTTTTTCCATTTGAATCAAAACCAGTTTGTCCTTAATCATCTTAAGAGATCTAATCAATGATAGAGGGCTATAAATTTCGGAGTACCTAAGTTTTCGTTCGATCAGGCTATGGATAGAGTCCACCTCTTGGATGTTTCCATAACAAGCTTAAGAAAACTTTTGTTCAATCGATATTATTTGTGGCTGATGCTTCATGAAATAAGCTAAAGAAAATGACATAATGCTGTTCCAATTTTGCGAAACTACGGAATACTATCAATAATCGTGACTATTCCGTCTAGAATTTTAACTAAAGTGCAGGCAATATATCCAGCTCATCCTGCCACCATTTCATGCCGTATCCCACAGTAAGTTTTTATATTCACCATGCAATACCCTATAAAACTAAGTACATTTAATATGTAACACATTAGTCTTAGCGAACGCAAAAACATTTTGCGTATTGAATGAAATATTCGCAATAGTTTTCTTAGGTTTCTGTCGTTAACTTTTTCTATTTTACTTTGCAGTTTCAGTTTTAAGTAGTTATTACATTTTTCTTTTTCAAGATCATTTATTTGAATTAATTGACCATCATTTTTTACACATTCGCCAAAATCGCCCTGTCCTTTTTGGCCTTTATATTCACCATGCAATACCCTATAAAACTAAGTACATTTAATATGTACCACATTAGTCTTAGGGAACGCAAAAACATTTTGCGTATTGAATGAAATATTCGCAATAGTTTTCTTAGGTTTCTGTCGTTAACTTTTTCTATTTTACTTTGCAATTTCAGTTTTAAGTAGTTATTACATTTTTCTTTTTCAAGATCATTTATTTGAATTAATTGACCATCATTTTTTACACATTCGCCAAAATCGCCCTGTCCTTTTTGGCCTTGAAAAAGAAAATATTGAGTTCGCTGTTAAAAAATTAGCCGTAGATATTAATTTAACGTGACGACTTGAAGAAGCAGTCTCACTGGCTGTGAACTTGGAGCAAACCAATATGAACACTTTGTTGCCAGTGATGGACTTAGCGTAAAGCCCAGACTGAATTTTCACTCTTCTATACCTTGTTTGGACTTGGTCTGTAGCATCTCAGCAATCCTATAGTGCACCTTATGAAATCATATTTTTTAAAGAAAAAATATAAAGTGGACTTGACGCACTCCAATACTCAGGTAGCGATATGGTAATCTCCTTTCAACTCGATACTCTCCGTCCAACGATTTCCCAACTATTTTATGCCCTCCACAAGACTCCTAAACTCTGCAAATGGCCCTTTGTTTTGGCGATGATTGCCATTTGAGGTGAAATTCTTTCCAGTTAGCCATTTCCACATCTTTGTAAAAAGAAAGAAGACACAGGGGGCCAAATTCAGAGAATAGGGTGCATGGGACATCAATTTGTAACGCAAATAACTGAATTTCGCTGTAGCAACAGCGAATGAATTGGCGGTTGCATTGCCGTAGTGAAACACCTCTTCTTCTTCACCAACTTGTTGAGTTTTTTTTATTAACTCTCCACAAAATTAGACTAATAGCGCTGTCAATCATTTCTTTATGTTTGAAGAACCAAGGCCGAATAATATTGGGGGAAGCGGCATCGATCTGCAATACAAATTGACCAATTTTGCTGATGCAACAGCGGACGAATGGGTCGATACATTGTCGTAGTAAAACAGCACATTTAGTTCGCCAATTGAAGGTGTTTTTGTAACAACTATTCGTGAAATCTAATCAGTAATGCAATAATACTCTCCTTTCTTCGCGTTTCCCTTTTCCAAATAGTCGATGAAGATCCTGCGATAGATTATCCTGTGAATTCCCGAAAACAATTGTCCTCTCTGACCGAAGGATCTTCACCTTCTGGGGGCACGTTCGCCGAGTAAATTCTACTGTTTCGACTGTTCCTTAGTTTTGTGAATATTTTGAATGAACCTAAGCTTCATCCATAGCTTTCTCATGTCCAGATGTTGGAGGTAGGATGGTCAGTATGTGTTCATTCGAAATATTTATATTCACCAAAAACCTCTGCAAGCGTCACTCTGCACTCAGCCAACACGGTATCAAGGATTTTATTGGCCATTTTCTGAGTAGTGTCTAAAGTATTGTTGGTTCAACTATATCGAAACTCAATAAACCACTTATAATCTCGGAAATGTATAGGAGGATAGTTCCCATAATACTTACTAAAAGTAAAGTTTTTTTCCATAACAACAAAAATATCGAATTTATCTCCTTTCGAAGATTATCAAAACAAAACTAAATATCATATTAGCTTGAAATTTATGAAACATATAAAAAATTTATGAATAAAGGCAATCAGCCATGCGCTAGCACTGCCATCTATCGCAAACGTATCTGACTTTTCACACTATCCTCGAACATTAAATATAAAAATACACTTTTACGCACTATTTGTACAATTATTATAGCAGCCGGTCGCGTTGGTGCGGCGGTAAGAGCGTCTGCTTTGCCGAATCCGCGCTGGAGCGGTAGCTGGTTCGATTCCAGCGCTCGGATGGTTATTTTTCTTTCTTCTGTCCGTTTATCTTTCCTAAATGTTTGTGATTGTTTCTAGGCAAGAGTGTAAAATCCGACTACGAATTACCCCTTAGTCACGCCAGTTAAAGGCTGGGTAAGGCCGGATGCCTTCTGAGAAGTGTTCTACGTTGGTCACTCGCCAGTCGGTAGGTTTCCTGATAGACTTATGGGTAGGCACATAACCAAGGGTTTATAGCCCGAGGGGGGTGCTGGCCTGGGTTTGTCGGAAGCTGATGACCGTGATTCGGAACCCACGTTAAGCTGTAGGTCCAGTCGCTAAATAGCCTAGTTGCTGATGCGCCTCTAACCCAAACACTTTACTTTACTTTATTATAGCATATTGTTATGTATACATAAAATATATATAATATTGTTATGTAAAAGACTTTCAAAGACCAATCTGGAAATGTAGCAAGCAATGTAGCGAATTTAATGCAATAAAATATTTAAAATTCACACAAACCATTTTATAGTTATAATTCTATTTATTTTGAACCAATTTTTCGAAGTAGAAAAAATATACCTAAGCGCGAGACACATTGATCGTGTTTGTATTCTGTTATATGTGCGTGGGAAAAAAAGTTTGGCTTCCACACAAGTTTTTGTTAGAAAGTATTGATCCTTTTTTGTCTGTTGATAATACGGATTTGATGAAAACTTATAAGGCTGTAAAACGTACGATAAGTTGTCAGATTATATTCGAATGGATTTAAGAATTTAACTCAATAGTACGAGGTGTGTAAATAAAGTAATAAGACTGGCGGCGTGAAGTTAGATCAGACAATACTGTTGGTTTGTTTCTCTTTTGGAAAAGAGATTTGAAGAGTTTTCAGTACGAGTTTGAACTAGTAAGTTTTTTAATGAACTGGATTTGTATAGACCAGAGGTTCCCAACCTTTTCTGGACTACCGCCCCTTTTACAAGAAAACAAAATTCCATAATATTTCCTCTTCCATCATAGTTAATTATACCATATACTATCAAGAATCACAAAGTATAAATTGATTAAAAATACCATCAAATGTAGTAAAGAATTAGTTATTAAAAATTTAAAAATAAGAAATAAAAAAAAATAATGAGATGGTTGAGTTGTTAATGGTTGTTAATGTCATGTTCCAATTTTGTTAACCCCAGTCGCAAATTACCACGCTAAGAGGTATGCAGTCTGTTCCTTTCTTCATACGATGAAATAAATGTAATTGAATATTTTTGTACTATTGCTCGCAATCCAGGGTAGAAAGCTGATATTGATTTTTAAGCCAGGACTCTTTGTATCCATTTTTAAATTTTACTTTTAGTTCTTCGTTAGTGAGTTCTGCGAGTTCCTCTTCTTCGACTTCCCTTCTTCTAAATTTAATGATTCTGCTGTATTTGTATTTGCGAAAGGATCTAAAATCCAACTGTTCAAAATATCCTGAAATCGCTTTGTAAAATCAGCATGAAGAATGTCCAAGTGTTGGTAGCAAGTAAGTATTTTTTTCTATTTTCCAGAGACTGCTAATAAAGTGGAAAAGTGGCTGTATTCACCTCTACCTAGATTTCGTTTGAACAGAAGAAGTTTTCCTTCAAATGCAGCTATGACATCTTTGGTTTTAATAAAATTCAACTCACCACATTGCAATTGTAAATTTGCTTCATTAAATATTTTATACAGCTCTGTCAAATAAGACATGTCATACTGAATCAAATAGATTGAAAAAATGATTCAAATAAACACGCTTTGTTCTTTTTATCCGAATGCATTTTATTCAAATGCTCTTGTAACCTAGAAGGCTTCATGGCTTCATTTGAAAAAAAAAATACAAATTTAACACCTATATAATGACTGGTTTATAGAAGAGTGTGTAAACCCATATTTTACTCAATATTGTACTGCCGGTATTTGTTTACAAGGACGCGTCTACTGACCTAATGTAGGGAGCTGTTGAGCCACAGTAATGTTTTTACTTATCAAAAATTCATTAATTGTATTTGATAGTGGCTAGATACTTTCTCTTTCATTTAATAATTTCGGACGGCTTGTCTGCTTCTTCGGAAAAAATCTGTCTTCATTTTTGTAGCGCTGCACGATATATCCAGCCGTACTTTAACTTAATTAAACTCTTTCACAATGATATAGCGCTATTTTCAGAACTAATGCTTTTTTTATTTGATATACGACCCATTTTAAGATGTTCCTTCGACACCAATCTGCCAACTACTATTTGCAAAATTCGAAGATTACCTTAATTAGATTAATATGATTGACCCAGATTTATTTTTTTGTTTGCGTATCCGAATATTTTTAAGATGTTTCTTATAATTTTAGAATTAAACCGATGATTTTGGAACTTTGTTATACAAGAAGTTAAAAGGAGGTAAGAATGGTAAAAGACTTTTTTTGCGTAAATCGGAATTGCTAGAATGATTTTTTTAAATAGGGTGTCTAAATATTTTTGGGATCCACTGTATTTAATAAACAGCATGAAATGTTTTTTTTAATTGCTTTCATGTTCCAAAAACAAAATATGTAAATCAATCAAACAGTATTATTTGAAAGCAGGTTTATATATATTATTAGTATAGAATTTGATAGTATATCGATACTAAACAGAAAATGGCATCAACGATACGATGGCGTTATTAAAGTCTGGACGCCAAAAATGATTGATTAGTTGTTTTCCTGGGAATGAAAAGTTTGCCGTATATACGTACATAATTCAGTTATACGAAATATATGAAAAATTGAGCAATATTGCGATTAAAAAAGATATTGCTCCTTGATCGCATTTGTCAAGTTTCGATTGATTGCGAGGTTTGCATACCAATATACCAAGTGTTTTAATTATTGTTAGTGTTTGTCAAGTTTGTTCAACTCTAAAAACTTGACTCTAAAAACTTAAAAATACTGATTTAGATTACAAAATTTCATAGTTTATATAATGTAGTTGGTAAACACATGGCAAGACATCGCGGAGATTTGAGGAGCAAAACAGTTTTGAATTTTTTTCTCAAAATTCAATATTTACCAAGTTCGTTTGAAAGGTTCTCGGCTATGACATGTCTAATATATATTGTCATGTATATATATGCTGTCATGTATAATTCATTAGATGTCGGTGCTGTGAAGTTTCAGATGCATACATTAAGTTATTTACTTGTGGGGATCAAGTAAAACAAACAAATTTTAACATTTTCTGAAAAATGGATAAAATTCGGTCGTAGATAACATTCGAAGGTCGAACCTTAAATAAGAAAATAAAGTAAAGGGTCATTTAAACTACGCGGTTTTTTTTTAATTATGTCATAAAACACAGAATTTGCGTTGATTTTGAAAAACTTTTTATTGATAACTGAAGCATAGTGCATGACATTTGAACACGAAATCACAATATTTGCCAAATGACCTCTTGCAGCTCCACATATACTTTTGTCAACATTTTGGCATAACCGTGGCTCTATCTCACCTGCGACTCGAATAATTTTATCCTTTAGTTCAGATATCGATTGTGGATTGTTCTTATACACCTGGCTTTTCAGGTAACCCCAAAGAATATAGTCCAACGGAGTCACATCACATAATCTTGGTGGCCAATTAACATCATCGTTTATTGCAATAACTCGTCCAGGATTTTTTTCTAACCATAAGTTAATTCAAATTCTCCAAATCAATATTATTCAACTAAGCCTCCAAAAATCACAATATCGAACATCATTCACAGTTACAGCTTCATCAGCAACATGCTGAACATAAATCAATCGTGTCTTGTCTTCACCCCAAATAGGGCAATTTAGTTTATTAACATAGCCACCAATTTCAAAATATGCTTCACGTGAAAAGATATTTTTTTGAGAAAAATCATCTGTTTGTTCTTTGATCCAATTGATAAATGCACGACGTTTTGAATGATCCACTGGCTTTAGTTATTGTGTTATTTGAACATTATATGCCTTCAGAGCTAGGTTTTTTCGTAAAATACGCCATGTTGTGGATTCACTGAGTCCAAATTGTTGTGAACATCGACTAATAGAAATTTCTGGGTCTTCAGCAACACTTTCACGTGCCAAATCAATATGCTCTTGTGAACGACCACTACGAGTATATATTGGTCTTCTTTCATCTTCCACCGAACTAGTTCCTTGAAATTCTCTTTCAGATAGACGATTGTGCAAACCGCAAACATCACGTAATTTTCTAAAAACATTTTTAACACGTTGTCGTATTATGTACGGCTCCCTTTTTATAAATGTCATACATTGCACTTCTGAAGTGAGACCAGACCTAGGCAAATGCACAACACCATCTGTGATTTTTTCAAGAATTAAAAAAACCGCGCAATTTGAAAGACCGGTTAGTTTGTTTCATGGGGTTTTCATTCTCTGGTTTACAGAAACAAACCCGAAAACATTCAAAATATACCAAGAAATACGTGTGAAAAAGTAATCGAAAATTGAGTATCTAGAATCCATTCTACCAGAGTAAGCCGGGGAGGATGTTATTTTCAAAACACAATGGCATTATTTGTACTTCAAGAGAAAACAGAAATAACCATCTAGTAGTTATCATTATAGCTCTTTTTCAGTTCTCACCTCTCATTGGAAAATCTTTTATTTTTTAAACCTACAAACATAATTGAATACTACAAATTCCAGTTCCAGATAGTTGCTTTCCAACAGTTGATTTACTTGTCAAAAAACTAACCAACTTGTGTAATTTAATTTAAAAATTAAACAAAATTTAGGAAAAAAATACAAAAAAGTTAAAAATATGTTTTTTTACGAAGCGATGTCTATACAAATCATAAATATAATTATTATAACAAGTTTAATAGCTGTCTCGGTTAATAGGGTCGATTTTGCTAAGAGATGGCGTTAATAATACATAGCTTGGTATAGACTAATGACCTCTATGACATTTTGGAGGGTAAACATACGCCATCAAAACCCAGTTCGTTATTAATTGTCATTGTGCAAAAAACATAGTTTTTCACAGTGTTGAATATGTCAAATTGTGAATGTACCCAAAAAGACATTTTGCATGGAAGTTTAATAATCTTTCATTTGAAGAAAACGGCTGCTAAAAGTTCTATTTTATCTAAAAAATATATCAAAAAAATCTATTGTTAGTTGAAGCTTATGTTGAACATGCTCTAACTCAAAAAACTTGTAAAGGATGGTTTAAATGCTTTAGAAGTGGTGATTTTGATTTAAAAGATAAGGGGCGTCCAGGACAACCGAAAAAGTTTGAGGATGCAGATTTACAAGCCCTCATCTCATACGATGAAACAATTAGCTGAAAAATCGAATGTTGCCCAATCCACAATTTCCGAACACCTGCACGCGTTGGGAAACATCCAAATGGAAGGAAAATGGGTTCCATATGAATTGAAGAAAAGAAACATTGAAAGATGAAAAACCACTTGGGAAATTTTACTTGCCAGATAAAAAAGAAAAGCTTCTTCTTGCATCGAGTTGGGACAGGTAATAAAAAGTGGATCTATTTTGACAACCCAAAGCGCAAAAAATCAGAGGTAGACCCAAATCAACCTTCAACATCACAACCAGTGCGCAATATTCATGAAGAAAAAGGCTTTGCTGTGTATTTGGTGGAATAGCGGAGGAGATGTGTATTACACCAAAATTACAAATGCTGAAACCTGGAAAAATGATTACTGGAGATCAATACCAACAAGAATTGATAAAGTTGGATCGACCATTGAAGAAAAAATTGTTTTTTTGGCCTAGAATCTATTTTTTCACAGAAAGATGGGAAAAAGTAATAATGACCAATACTTTGATTATTACGGTAATTTATTTTATGGAAATAAACACTCAAACTTTGCGAAAAGATCGATACTATTAACCGAAACACCTATTTATTATATTTACTTTTTATGACATAATATCTATGTTATTATGATTACATTAATGGTTTATTAAAAGTTTAATAATTATAGCTTGAAACTAAACTTTAATATTAAAAAAACTGTTTTTGTAACAAATTATAAACAGATTTCATTCCAACATGCACCATTTCATACAAAACGAAATATATTTGTTTTATTTGCCGTTTTTATTTCTCGTCAACTAAAACAAAAAGTTTTATTCTCATTTCATATTGTTCCAGCAAATATAATTTTCCTTGGAACAACCTGGAATAATAAAAACTCAGCGCATAATCCTTTTAGAATGCTTCGCTACGGAGAACGCTTTCAAAAAGCCAAGATACTATTCGTGTATGTTTCTTGTATCATATCATTTTAATACGTCTATTTCGGTTTTACATTCGGAATATAAAGACTGAGAGCTGTTCGGTTAATGCACCTTGTGCAATCAGGATCATAGTTGAGAGAGATGAATCTTCTTTTACCGTAAAATGCCTTGGACCCCTTTTATTTAAAATTAAATCATTTCTAATATAATGCAATTTTAAATGGAATAAAAATATTTTGGATGTCTAATGAGGAGGGTGTTTAGTAGCCAAGGCTTATATATATATATATATATATATATATATATATATATATATATATATATATATATATATATATATATATATATATATATATATAAATGTATATATATATATATATATATATATATATATATATATATATATATATATCCTCTTTGTGTATCAGACCTTGGCGCGGTAAATGGGCTTCCGTAAGTCAATGAAGCTTTGAGCTATGCCGTCTAGAGCGAATGTTCTTGGAAGGGTAACCCATGGCGGACAGGTCAAAGATCTGTCCTCAGACTAATATGATCCAAAATCTCTCAACCCACACTGGACCAGCGTGGCAAATTTAGGTTAGGTTAGGTTAGGTTAGGTTAGGTTAGGTTAGGTTACACTGGACCAGCGTGGCAAATTTAGGTCCAACCCCCCAACATGGTTTTACAACTTCAAAAACGGCCCTCATTCCCTGGAGACCAAGAGGCAACTACCTATGGCATCGGGAAGACCTGCCCCAAGACAGAGGGTGTTAAGAATCACCAGGTGAGATAAGGCTACCATTGAACATTGCAACTCTAAATATTCGGACAATGAAAACGGATGAACGACTGCAAGAACTGTTGTTCGAGCTTGACAACATACATTGGGATAACATAGAGCTATGTGAAACCCGAAGGAAAAGCGAAGAGCTAATCAAACTAGAAACAACTGGTCACGTACTTACTCTACACTCGGGGTACGGAGCATGGACAATGTGGTGGAACTGGATTCCTCATTAACAAAAAATTGAAAGATAGTGTCGTAACATTTGAAAGTATATCTGACCGACTAGCCCATTGCGTCATTCAGCTGAGTAAACAGTTTAAGCTTCAAATCGTCCAAGCTTATGCACCAACTATAAGCTATGGTGATGGAGAAATTCAGGTATTTTATGATGATGTGGCCCAGCTTCTAGACAAGGAGAAATGCAGGTACAAAATCATGATGGGTGATTTTAATGTTATAATTGGAAAAGCAAGAACTGGTGAAACTGCAACTGGTCCATATGAAAATGCTGAGCGGGACAATAGAGGTGACATATTTTGCTGAAAGACAAAAACTGTATATGATGAACTCGTTTTATGAAACTCTGGTTCATCATTTATCATGTTAAATGATAAAACAATATTTTGTAATTGTACTGTCCTTAACCGTTTTAATGTTGGAAGTGATCATAGAAAGGTACGAGTAAAGGTTAGGATAAACTGTCGAAGAGAACGTAAGATCGAAGTAGGCCAAAGTGAATTCTGTGAAGCTGCTGCAGAGGGGCAACGATTTTGAGATTGCCTTGTCGAACCGCTTTGCTGTGTTACAAGACCCAGAAGAGATGGAAATAACAAATCAATATGAAAAAATGATCGACAATGTGCTTGAAACGGCTGCTGCAATAACACCAGCGGAAAAAAGTTTAAAACAGTCAAAAATCTCCAATAAGACCATTGATTTAATGAATAAATAGTGAACAATGAGGAATGCAGGGGTTCTTTTGGCAGAGTCGAGTACGTTGAGTTTTGCAAAACTATAAGAAAACGTATTCGAGACGAAATGCGTCGGTTGAACATGCAGCTAGTGCAAAAAAACACTAAAAGAAAACAATGGAATAAACAAAGCTAAACACAAGCTGAAAAATAAAAGGTCACAAATGGTTGCCTTAATGCGTGAGGATGGCATGGTGTGTAGAGAGCATACGAAAATGTTAGAAGTTATCAGAACATTTTATTCAAAGTTATATGAAAATCACAACCAGTCAAAGACAGGAATGCCCACGGAAGAGCAAATGCCAGATATCTTGTTGGATGAAGTGACAAATGCCATAGAAGCCATGAAGGATGGAAAGGCTCTAGGAAAGGACAATGTAACGGATGAAATGTTAAAAGCTGGTGGTCGAACTTTATATAAAAAATACTGGCTAAATTGTACCCAAAATGCCTCAAAGATAAAAAAATACCCAGCCTATAGAAAAATGCTGAAGTGATTCTTCATAAGAAAGGAGCACAGGAAGATTTAAAAAACTACCGCCCAATAAGCTTTTTATCAGTAATGTACAAATTTTTCACAAACATAATATCTAAAAGAATATTAAGAACACTGAATGACGCGCAACCAAGAGAGCAGACAGGATTCAGAAGTGGGTTCAGTACAATGGATCATATCCAGGTTGTTCAACAGACCATAGAAAGGTCTGAAGTCATGAATACACTATGCCACTGTGCCTGGCGTTTATTGACTATGAAAAGGCATTTAACTCAATATCAAAGCAAGCCATAATGGCCGCATTGCTTACCCAAGGGATAGACAGAGCCTATGTGAACCTACTGGGATCCATGTATGATGAAGCTACAGCTACAGTTCACATGGATGACCTTGAAGTTAAAATCAACGTAGAACGAGTTGAAGAGGTATGAAGAGGAATACCTTGAAGAAATATTCCGTAATCTGGATTGGAAACAGGAGGAAATAAGAATCAATGGTGCATACTTAAGCATCTTAGATTCGCAAATGATATCGTTCTCGTCACACAAGACCCAGATGAGCTACAAAATACATACATGAGCTGCATAGAGCGGGAGAACCATTTGGCTTGGAAATAAACCTAAAAAAGAGTCAGGTTATGTCCAACAAATTTATTGGCAACAGAAAAATGTCTATTTTAGGAAGCTATTCAGAGGTTGTGAACCACCATATATATCGTGTGCAAAGGATTTCAGTGGAAGGTGATACTGCCCGGAAAGTGAAACGGCGTGTTCAGTGTAGTTGGCAGGTATTTGGCAGGCTCAATATAGTGTATAAGAGCAAACTCCCACTATGTCTGAAAAGAAAAGTCTTTGATTAGTGCGTCCTGTCCGTTATGCCATACAGAAAGTGAAACCTGGACACTTACATCGCGGTGAATTCAAAAGCTTCGGGTAGCACAGAGAGGAATGGAAAGTTGTATGATTGGCATAACAAAGCGGGACAGAAAGACCTACATGGATCTGGGAACAAACGAAGATATGTGACATAATTGGAAGGGTGAAAGAATAGAAATGGAAGTGGGCAGGCCATATAGCGAGACGATGCGACAAAAGATGGACCAAAGCAATCCAGGAATGGATATCGCTTGTTCCTAAATGTCCACGAAGGAGATCGAAAACATGATGGACGGATGACATCATCAAGTATATCGGACCCGAATGGCAGAGAGAACTCAAAACCGCGCGAGTTGGACGCATGCTGGGGAGGCCTTCATCCTGCAGTGGATCGACAATGGCTGAAGAATGATGATAATGATGATGTATATACGATGATGATGATGATATGAAAGGTGATTTGTTTAGTGCGTCGAAACTTCCGATAGGGATCGTGTCAAACGAACTGAGTTTGCGCGCAAGCCTGTAAATCTCTGTCTCAATAATCGGGCAAATCACCATGGAACGTTTGACATCAGACTAACGCTTGGAAATAGTCGAAATTTATTATCAAAATCAGTGTTCTATATGACAAAAGGACATATCATTGGGCGAGCTCAAAAATGCATTCGTCAATCTAATTGATCGTGCAAAACGGTCAAAAAAAGAAAAATGAATGCACTAAGGAGACTATGAATAAAAATAATGATTTTTGCCGAAAAAATAAATATTTGTGTTTTTTGTAGTCCTGTTTTCCGTGAGATACACCTTGTATATTCTATATCCCATGTAAATGTAAAGAGCTCCCAATAAGAGTGTCAGAACTTGGAAACGTAATAGCGGTAACACTATTTGAAATATAAATGTCACTTATAAACTGTTCTGTTCAGTACATTGTGTCAATTCACCATGTAAAGATAAACAATTCAACAGCAGGTAGACATTGAAAATTGGACCCCCACTTCTGCCTTAATAGGTTTGTGAACAAACATAACTGCAGGATTTGAACCGATCAAGATACTCAAATGATTCAGGAGTTGCCTCCTCATCTTTATAAAGTCGCTGTTTGGTAAGGTTCGTGGGTTGAAGGAGTAACAGGATCTAACTTTTTTTTAAGACGATGATAGAAATCGTGTTAGTGTTAATGGTGAACGATATGGCAATATGCTAATACAATATGTCTGGTTTTAACTGATAAATGTGGATATAAACCTTGTTTTCTTTCAAAAAGACGGTGCGAGTTTATTGATAGCAAGAAAACTTTCTTGGACGCGTTATTTCGACAAACGGTAACGTCAACTGGCCACCAAGATCATGCGATCTTACACCCTTGGATTATTTTTTGTTGTGGTTTGTGTTAAATCTCTGATATACAGAAATAAACCCAGCACAATTCTTGACCTTTAACGACGCATTCAGGTCAGTATTATAATATGTGTGAAATAATAATAGAAAATTGAGTTTGCAGAATGCATTCCACCTGACAGTTTTATTGCATCAATAATTACAACACATAAGACATAATAAAACAT
The DNA here is from genome assembly GCA_031761425.1 of Cosmopolites sordidus. NCBI lineage: Eukaryota > Metazoa > Arthropoda > Insecta > Coleoptera > Curculionidae > Cosmopolites > Cosmopolites sordidus. The sequence goes on along the minus strand of JARFXV010001095.1, from coordinate 187,132 downwards.
TCTTTATTTTTCAAAATAAAATATAAATTACTGGACTGTCACTTGTAGTCATCATTGTGCTTTATTATAAAAAAGAAAACACTCTTTTGAACAACCCTTTATATACTAATAGCAAGAATAATACTTTATTGTATATAATAAAAATGCCATGAAATATTTCCACCACTTGCCTTAAATCACACGACACACTAAAAATTGAGCATTCATAAACACGTTTCAAATGTTTCAGGAAATTATCGGTGGAAGATCTAATGAAATGTAACATATCGTTCAAACATTTCATCATTTTATAATTTTAAATATATACCGGCCTCCTGAAATTAAATCAAGAGTATAATAAACGGATTGGTGAGGACAATATAGCGATTGCAGGAAATTGCAGTAATCTTATCGAATGTGTGTGAACTACTCAGAAATGTGTGAAACAATTTGGTTTGGCTTTAAAATGTGATAAATTGGTTTTGCATTCTTGAAGATAGAAATGTGATTTGTGATATTCGTTGGGGATTTGTAAAAATAAAAGTAAAATAGAATTATTGGAAAAATATGAAAAAGTTCTTTCAGCAAATTCTTTTTAATGTCCTCGGTCGAGTTAAAACGCGATCCACGGAGCGGATATTTGAGTTTGGAGAAAAGAAAAAAGTCGCGAACCATATTCGGGGAATACGATGCTTAAGCAATCATTTTCGTCATATGTTTGGGCAAAAAATCAGGCACAATTAGAGCCATATGAAATGGCTCGTTTCAGGCCCAGAATATCAACTGAGATGACCCATAAGACATGCTAAGAGCTTCTGCTATCTCTCTAATGCCAATATAACGATTTTCAAGCACAATTTTCGTCGTTAAACAGAGGTTGATGGCCGGCTGGTATGGGGCAAGTTTTCAACGATCTTACGGCCTTCACTAATTGCTCGATACCACTCAAACATTGAAATGAAGATAATTATTAAGAAAAACGTTATAAATAAAATTTACCCTTCGGAAAATTTATAAAATACATGTCTGACTCCAATATAAAAATTAATATTAAAAAAAAAATTGTGTGGTAATAAAATTATTTATTCTTATCTCTGTACCTGTAAAGTAATATTAGTTCCAAATAAACAATTATATTTGTGAATTAATTATATTGAATGAATTGAATTAATTATATTGGAATTTTGCTCTGATTGTGCAAGAACGCTGCTCAAACATAAAACATGATTTGTGCGATTTACGGATAGTATTCTTTTATGGAGACCATGAAGCAAAAGTAGTTAAGTCGGGTCAGGGGTGAAGAGTTGGACCCGGTTATCGACATCGCTTTGGATGTCCTTCAAACACTGATGTCGAGGGAGTAATACCAAAAGATCCGTAAAGGCGAAAAGAACTAGCAGATAAGATAAATATTGACAAATCGGGCGTTTGTTGACCATCTGAAATATGATATTTGTGTCTGAAAAAAATGTAATAATGAAAAGTTGATTAAAGAAACCATCAACACCGACCTTTAGTGTTCACAATTACATCGGCTGAAGGCAGCAATTGAAGAACATCGGCCAGAATTAGCAAACACAAAAGGTGCCTTGTTTCATTATGACAATACATGACCACACGCTTCAATTAGAACCCAGCAAAAACTGCTGAGCTTCAATTGGGAAGTTTTGTTCCCTCCACCTTACTAACCAGACATTGCACTCTCGCACTTTCATATATTATGCTACATCCAAAACTACTTAAATGGGAAATCTTTTAAAGTGAAAGAATAGGTGAAAACAACATGTTGGTATTTTTTTGGAATTAGAAAATTCCCTACCAACTTTCCGAATAACCCGATAGAAAAAACTATAAATTTGTGAGTGGAAGACATGGAAAAAAGGTTCACAATGCGGTCACAAGGTGAAACAGTAGGAGAAGGAAAATCATTCACAGTGGGAGCTGATAGTTTCAAAACTCGGTTTAATAAAAAAAAAACATAATCATTATAGGGAAATCTGCATCCTGCTCCAGAAAAATTTAAACAAACTATTGGAGAAAACGATCATAATCCTTCTTCTTTTTTCTGTGGTGTTACAGTTTATTTATAAGCCTTAACATCCTTCAACCTTCGCCTATAACCGGATATTGAATCAATACAATCTGAGGCCGAGTACGAGGCTTGCAAACAAAGCAATAAGACTGGTGGTGTAACGTTCTGGTAACTCTATTAAACTTCCCTTTAAAGAGATCAACATCTGAAGAGTCTTCAATATGAATTTGAACTCCCTAGAGTTACTTGGTTGTTCGTAACACTTCTTTTTGTAAATCGGATTTTCCTAGTGCGTTGTGAAAATGAGTGATAATATGAAATAACGGTGCGCTACCAGGTTTTGTTTCAGCCTTAGGCATAGTTCGACGAAACCATTTGCAAAAGTTTAACAGGCCTATAGAAATAGTGTTATGTTAAGGGCCCAGGATATCAGGACATTTAAGGTATTTTCAGAAGCCCGAGACTCAAAGAGTGATGCAAATGTCCTCAGAATCCTCGTACGTTCTGACCGTTGACTGATGGTCAGAATGATCGGGGAAGAGCTGAGTTTGACTCACACAACCCTTTATCCGATTTTGACCAATGCACTTGAAATGAAGAAAGTTTGCGCAATGTCTTGACGTTTTGGGCGGATTGAAAATGATCCTTATTTTCTAGAACGTAGTATTACTGACGATACGAAGAGTTTCCCAGAGTTCCCTGGATTCCAGGCCAGAGCCAGGAATGGCATACTCCAACCCAACCACGACCAAAAAAAGCTAGAATGAGCAAATTTAATTTGTAAAAAAATAGTCTCATTACTCTGTTTATACACCCAACCATCAGGTATGGGACTACTAGACCCATTCCCATAAATTATCTTCCTAACGGAGTTTTTTACCGTGATAAAACCGGCCTTATTTGGAAAAAATCTCTAACGAATCTGCATGCATAAAACTGAGGAGCTTCAAAACATTTAAAGGCACTGACGTTGGTACTTTGTGTAAATGCAGCTGGTCATATGATCAAACCTGGACTTGTTTACACAGTGCCCAGTAACCCATGTATCCTTATAAACAAAAATAAAAGTGGTCTGCTTGTTTTTGTAAAACAAATCAGAAGGTGTGAATCACGACCGTTAAATTTACAGAATGGTTTCATTGATTAATTCCGGAAGATTCCCATATAAAGTTTGTTTGATAATAGACAACGCTCCTGTATATTGCTTCAGCCAGATAATCAAATGTAGTTGTCATTAATGGTCAATGATTGACGATTCATTTGATCTTGGGATCATGAAATTTTGTGATTCACAGTTGCTGATGCGATAGTATTTATGTAGGAAACAATAGACGAACTGATACCAGAAACGATAAGAACATACTGAATAAATTTGTGGGGTAATGCCTTTCGTAATTCAGAAAACGCCCCTGATCTTAACTTAGCAATATGATAGAAGACCTAAGTAATTTCAAGGTAGAACAACATTGAGAGATTGGATGATCATGTCCAATATTTTTCAGAAGAGGATGGCAATAAGAATTACTCGCACTAGAACAGAAACCCAGGAACCTCTGAAAGAATCAGTTTGCTGGCATGTAAAAACAACTTGCAATAACAATAACCTTTTTTGAAAAAGTTGACAAAATCATCGATAACCTAGACTCGAACCTTCGCTTCGAAGGGCTTCCTCGTGCACCGTATTTGCCACATTTGGTTCCCAGCGATTAATTCCAAGTTCCAAAATGGGAAGAAATAAGTCGCTGAATGAAGATTTACCTCAACTGACGAGTGCAAAGCTGAGATACCACACAGTTTGAAGAGTCGGACAAGTCACATTATATTGAGGGTATTAAAAAGTTGGAAAATCATTGGTCTGAATATATTGAATGACAAAAAAACTAAAAACACTAAAATACAAAACGAAAATCTCTTATTTTTTTCGGTGGAAGCCAAGAACTTTGAAGTTCTTTTGAAGAACAAGTTCGGAAAGTTTGAAGACATTTTTTTAAGAAAAACGCAGATACCATATGTAAATATTTTTTAGTCCATTATTTAATTACCAATATTATTTACAACTTTTTGTCAACGTAGTGGCACGTTCAGAATGCCTTGGCGTCAAAAATTAGCATATTTATTGCAAAAAACGTCAGCAGGTTTAGGAACAAGAACATGTAGTTCGACGATGCAATATCCGATCAATAAGGGGGATGAGAAAAAACATCTGAGTTGAAAATCAACGATTTTGGCTGATCTGGGTCCTAATTGAAATATGTGGTCGTACATTGTCTTGATAAAATACGACGCCTTTCCTGTTTGCTGGACTAGAATTCTGGATGATTTTCTGTAATTGCTGCCTTCAACTGATCTAACTATGAATATTAGAGGTGGATGTTGATGGTTTCGTTGCGTGGAAGAAGCTCAAAGTGTATGAATCCCTTCAAAACCCAGCAAATGGAAAGCATAATTTTCTTCAGATGAAGGCCATTTTTCGTCGAAATTAAAACCACTGACACTGACTATCCCCATGACTTTTTTCGTTGCATATTATTGTACACAATCCACTTTTCATCACCAGTTACTATCCGCTTCAGAAATAGATCCTCATTTTTTTTTCTGCAAAAGGTCGCACGAAGAAATACTGTCGGGCGGATTTCTCACACAAAGTGCGTGACGGACCCAGACGTACCAATTTTTTTCAGATAGTCAAAAACAGTCGATTGGCCAATTTTTAAATTATCTGCTATCTCACGGACTGTGACGCGTGGATCTTCAGCTATTATGGTCTTTATTCGTTTAATTAATTTGATTTAATTTGGCCAGTGCTTGAAGGACGACCAGAGGGATGCCGGTCTTCCAGATTAAAATCTTCGCCTATGGACCGACCAAACCACTTTTTCGCCATGGTCTCCCCAACAGAAACATATCCGTATACAGCACAAATCTTGTTTTTTGTTTATTTCAACATGTTTGCCCATTTTGAAATGAAAAAGCATAATGTAACGTAAATGCAAGTAATGGCGCGAGATTTTCAATTCGAATTGGCTAACTGAAGCCAAATCAAAGTGAATCTGAACGCAAATAATGTAAATGCCACAGGAATTAATAAAATGAAAATAAGCATTACTAATCCTATTACTAATCCACACACAAATTCTTCGAACATCCCAGACAATACAATATATACAGACAGAAAAATATTTATTATTTTTTCCAGCGACGCATTAATTCTGATTATGTTTGATAAATGTCAGATCACATTTTTGAATAAATATCCGATTCGTGTTATCAAAAATGGAACGGAAATAATGGACAATAATAATATTCATTCTCCGGTCAAAAATGCTAATTCCCATTTAGAGCATTACAACATTTAATATATAATTGAAAGTGTATGTTTTTTTACTTTTGTGCATTTATAATGTGGAATTTAAATTGTTAATATATTTCTATTACTTCATCATGAGTAGTAACAAAGAGTTAAATATATCATTAATTTGTATTACATTTGTCGAGTCAAAAGCAAAATTGAAATAATATTACTACTAAAAACGTTGAGTCTTTTTGAGCTATATTAAAAAATGTTTAAATGTAGCAAATATCAATGGGTCAATTTGGCGTACAAAAATAATTTCCAAAAATAAAAATTATATATAAGTACTTACCTTGTAAATCTGCAGAAGAAACTCAATACCGCTAAACAAATTATAGTCTCCATTATTCACCACCACTAAACAACGGCGACACCTATTTCAAAAAATAGAAATATATTAGTAATGAACATAATTAAACTACCCAGTAATGAAATATTTCTGATAAGTAGAAAATAGAGCATGTATATTATTAACACACCGGTCAATAAGTCCCCGGTCTGACATATAGATGGCGTCAGTTACAAAAAAATCCTTACCAGTGGTCGATTGTGTCAACCTTCAAATGTCATAAGACAAAATTTCATGACAATCTGTCTCCTAGTATCTGAGTAATAGTGCTCTAAGAGAAGCTACTTTTGTTAACAATGGCTTGATAAGCATTATCCGTACTCTGTCCCGAGAAAATCAACCATAATTGATTGATACGCTGAACTCGAAAATAGCCATACAAGCACCGAAGATACTGAATGCTAATAATGCGATGTAATTACTCCAGACAACAACACAAAATTATTTCGTAAAACCGCAAAGTAATGCTGCAGGAGATACCTCATCATCATTTGAACCCATCAACTTGTAGGACGGAATCATAGGGCAGCATTTAAATGGACCATTTGTATTGCCAATAAGGTTAACTGGAGAACTTTATTTGGAATTTCTTCAAAACAATTTGCCAGAACTGATAGAAGATTTACCTCTGGCAATGCGACGTGATATGTGGGGCCCCACTACATTTTAGTCTAGTGGTTTGAGAACACCTAAACAGGAACTTGGAAAATCGATGTATAGGTAGACGAGGACCAGTGGTTTGGCCTCCTCAATCACCTGACGTAAATCCATTAGATTTTTAGGGCTAGTCCGTCCCTGCCAAACTAAATAAGCCCAATGTGATTAAAAGGGTTCATTTTAAGGAGACTTACCTAGTAACCATCATATTAAAAATATATTAAATTACACCAGGTAGTTCAAAAGTTATTTAAAAACAAACGATTTCCAGGGGCGTCCGTTATGAACCCGTATCTCCGTAGAGGGGGCTGTAGGAAAAAAAGTGAATAAGAACTTGTCATATTATTTTTGTGTCAAAAATTCAAACAAAAATATAAAAATCTTGGAAATTATGACAGATAGGTATAGGACATATTCAACAAGAACAGAAGAATTTTGTCTTAGGAATATTGTAAAATAAAAAAATATTAGACATTCCATTTAAATAAAATAAGGTATAATACATGTTCAGAATTTTTTTCATTTATCTCAGTTATCTTGGACACCCTGTATAATGTAGACAAATGTTATTTACATTAAAAGTTAAGTCATAGTTTCACTAATACTTCTACCAAAAATGATAATCCTATATCAAAAAATAAATGATATATAACACTGCAAAATAGAGTTTGCAACTCCGATATTTTTTACAAAATAGTGGGTATCGGTAAAACCATTAGGTTTAGGTATAGGACATATTTCATAAAATATGTTTAGAATCAATAGCAGAATGTAAAAATGAATGAACATATAGAGTATTCAATAAAAAAATAAAAAAACTATACCCCGTTACGGTTTTGTGCGACACCCTGTATAAACAAAATTAATTTTAAGTTATGTAGCCTATTTAGTTGTAATAAGTATTATACTTAAACTTTTTCTCTATCTCCAGCGATTATCAAGATTTCAACCGATATCGCACTATTGGGACGCCCTATATATACGTATTGATGTAAATCGTCGCCGGAACTTCATATCATTATAAAAATATTATATGTCCTATTTCACGACATAATCGACTTCTATGCCAAATTTAATTAGAATCCTTCCATCCGTTAGAGAGTGATTGACGGACAAAAATCAAAAGAAACATACTTTCATATAATATTTTATTATTCAAATCAGTGTTATATGCGCCAAAATTGTAGTTAATTTCTTGCGAATTATCGACAAATTCCAAACACATTTCACGCTGCTCGATATTAAAATAAAAACAATACAAAAAACTGTGTGTTCCGAAGACCCGCTGTGGCTGGCAACGTTAATGATGACGTGCATTATTTAATTACGAATTTGAGTGGTATTGATCTGGAGGAGATGTGGACGGTTCAACAAGACGGCTCCGATGTAACAATTGTTTTGTTAAGCTCAGACGCACTAAAAAATCAGCCTATACTGTATAAAGCTAGACACATAAATTAAACAATAATCACTAAACTGGTGCCCTAAACGAAAACGCATTATGTTTGCATTAACAATAGTTTTGATTGATTGCGCGGTTGGTACCGCACAAACGCGGATGTACCGAACAAAATTATTTTCTGTTCAATTCAAAATTTTACCAACAAACGAATGGATTACCAATGGGAAGCCCTGAGCCCCCTCCTGGCAGAAATTTATATGGCTAATTTTGAAAACAATTTATTTAGCGACACTAATTATACAAGACACATACATTTTTGGGCCAGGTATGCCGATGATATTATTTGCATATGGACCGGTACAGAAAGACTATTGGGTCAATTTCTTGAATATTTAAACAGTGTAAACTCAAAAATCCAGTTCACAATAGAAACAGAGACGGATAATTCATTAAATTTCTTAGATTTAAAAATAATAAGAACACCGAATAAATTAGAATTCGAAATATTTAGAAAACCCACGTATACCGATACAATTATTCACGCAAGTTCAAATCAGTCATGGAATGTAAAAATCTCCACTTTTCATAGTATGACCCACAGACTTCTAACGATTCCACTTAAAAAAGACAGCTATGAAAAAGAACTTAATATTATCAAAAATATCGCAAGGAATAATGGATATCAGCCAAGCATCATAGATAAAATGATAAAAAACAAGATTAAGAAAAACAACACCAAACATTTTTATGCCGCAACACCCGAAAAATATTCTAAAAATTGGCATGCTATAAACTATATTCACAAATTAAGTTCAAGAATCACAAATCAGTTAAAGAACGAAAATATTAATATTATCTCTGTTAATAAGAATAATCTTGCATCGATGTTAAACAATAACAAAGAAAGAGCAAAATTTTGTGACAAATCTGGAGTATACGAAATTAAATGTAATATGTGTGACGCTATTTATATAGGCCAAACGGGCCGATCGCTCAATGATAGGCTAAAAGAGCATAAATATTCAATTTTACACAATCAGAGAAAGACGGGCTTTGCCGAACATTGTATAGACCAGAACCATTTTTTTAACATTAATAATACCAAATTAATACATAGCTGCAATAAAAGCAGGCTGTTAAATTACCTGGAAATTTTCGAAATTAAAAAAGCCATATACGACGGCAAAAACCTAACAAACACACAGCTAGACTTCGGAAATACTCCAATTATTGATAGTGTAATAAATTTAACGAGATGAAAAAACCGACTTCCATTAGACAGCACTTTTAAACTTTAGTTTAGTTTATACATAACTCTCTTTGAGAATGGTCGCGAGGCCGAAACATGTTAGAGAATATGTTGAATATATTGTGAAACAAATACCAAGTGTTTTAATTATTATCAACGTATTATGTTGCGTGCAAAATAAAATCAAAATGAACAAAAAACAACATTAACTTTAGTTATATTTCGTATGCCTCACATCAGTTTATTATTCCTTTTCTAAAAACAGTAAATTGATATTTACACATCAACTCACTATATTCATTGGACTATCTACAATATTAATTAGGAAAATTAAACACGATTATTAAATGAAGCCCATAGACCTACTAGCCGGAAAGAAAAAAAAACGATATTAATTCAGTTATAATCCAAATCAACATATTAAAACGTTGTACATTTAGAATAAACCATTGTAAAATATAAATTTTTATTAAAATATGTTCAAAAATACTGTATTAATTTAACAGTTGTTGGAATGTTACATTCCCATGTTAGACTACAAGATGGATTTCAGAAAAATAGGTTACAAATGCCAATATTAAAAAGCTACAGAAAGTGATACATAAAAAACTTTATTTGTACTTACCACATTGGAGATTATCCCCATCACAATGCACTCACGAATAATTTTCACGTTCACATCGAAAATTTAACTTTTCTATTGAACAAAATATGAGACTTGTCAAACGGGTGGCAGAAGCGTCGCACAGCCACCTACGATAGAAACGAGACTGTTCGGAGCGAACATCAACAAAGCATTGTTTACATCGATGCCAGAGATTTTTTATACCGTCGTCTTTGAATGTTCTTCGAAAAAACAAAGAAGATATAATTTATTTTAATTCATTTAGTTTTTTTTAATGTTATATCAATACATACTACAACTGAATGTCAACAAAACTATAACACAATTAAAACAGAATATAAAATTCAATACATAATATAGGGTGATTTTTTTAGTGCGTCCGAACTTTAGAATCAAATATCAAATATAACAATCAAATTATAGTTTTGATTGATTGCGCGGTTGGCTCTTGGTGAAACATAGTAACAATGATAATAATTAAAACACTTGGTATTTGTTTCACAATATATTCAAGATATTCTCTAACATGTTTCGGCCTCGCGACCATTCTCAAAGAGAGTTATGTATAAACTAAACTGAAGTTTCAAAGTGCTGTCTAATGGAAGTCGGTTTTTTCATCTCGTTAAATTTATTACACTATCAATAATTGGAGTATTTCCGAAGTCTAGCTGGGTGTTTGTTAGGTTTTTGCCGTCGTATATGGCTTTTTTAATTTCGAAAATTTCCAGGTAATTTAACAGCCTGCTTTTATTGCAGCTATGTATTAATTTGGTATTATTAATGTTAAAAAAATGGTTCTGGTCTATACAATGTTCGGCAAAGCCCGTCTTTCTCTGATTGTGTAAAATTGAATATTTATGTTCTTTTAGCCTATCATTGAGCGATCGGCCCGTTTGGCCTATATAAATAGCGTCACACATATTACATTTAATTTCGTATACTCCAGATTTGTCACAAAATTTTGCTCTTTCTTTGTTATTGTTTAACATCGATGCAAGATTATTCTTATTAACAGAGATAATATTAATATTTTCGTTCTTTAACTGATTTGTGATTCTTGAACTTAATTTGTGAATATAGTTTATAGCATGCCAATTTTTAGAATATTTTTCGGGTGTTGCGGCATAAAAATGTTTGGTGTTGTTTTTCTTAATCTTGTTTTTTATCATTTTATCTATGATGCTTGGCTGATATCCATTATTCCTTGCGATATTTTTGATAATATTAAGTTCTTTTTCATAGCTGTCTTTTTTAAGTGGAATCGTTAGAAGTCTGTGGGTCATACTATGAAAAGTGGAGATTTTTACATTCCATGACTGATTTGAACTTGCGTGAATAATTGTATCGGTATACGTGGGTTTTCTAAATATTTCGAATTCTAATTTATTCGGTGTTCTTATTATTTTTAAATCTAAGAAATTTAATGAATTATCCGTCTCTGTTTCTATTGTGAACTGGATTTTTGAGTTTACACTGTTTAAATATTCAAGAAATTGACCCAATAGTCTCTCTGTACCGGTCCATATGCAAATAATATCATCGACATACCTGGCCCAAAAATGTATGTGTCTTGTATAATTAGTGTCGCTAAATAAATTGTTTTCAAAATTAGCCATATAAATTTCTGCCAGGAGGGGGCTCAGGGGGCTTCCCATTGGTAATCCATTCGTTTGTTGGTAAAATTTTGAATTGAACAGAAAATAATTTTGTTCGGTACATACATTGATAGCTTCTATGAGAGCATTTTTGGGTACGATTTCAAGATTGCATTCATGAATTCTTTCAGTGAGGATATTTTCACAATCAAATCACAATCAAATTAGATTAAAATTTCGAAGATTTAGTGAAAAGATGTTTGTAGAGAATAAATTAAACGTTTTTATTTTTGGAAAGTCAATAAAAACGCGAACACTATGATATATCTATATATAACACATGCATTTCAACGACAACATGACAATTCTTCTAATAGCAACCTTTAAATGTACTATAAATGTTCAATCACATTTAGATTGGGACTGTGTGGAGAAGTTTGCATAACTCTAGGGCAGTTATACAAATATAACAACCAGGTGTTATTAAATCGTTCCTATGTTCCCAATTCTTGAGCATTTTGGGCAGTTTATTTCAGGTTTTATCTTAAGATGACAAGGTAAACATTTTGGTTAGATTTTAGTGCTTTATTAGATTTTCTCCATACTCTATGATGAAAAATCCTTATCTCTGTGCTCTTCAGCAGATGCAAGTCGTTTGATTTTGTTTGCCGTGCTTACTGCATAGGGTTTCTTTCATGCTACTCTACCATGTAAGTTGTTTCTATGTAATAAATTTCTAATTGTTTGGGGATTAACTTTTTTCTTTAACTGTATTTCTACCTCTTTTGATAATTTAGGAGTTGATCATTTCAAGCAGTTGTTTGGCTTTCCTGATGCCCCATTTCATTGAAGATGCAAAAGTATAAAACTTACTAGTTTATTAAAACTGCCCTATAATATAATAAACTGAAATCAGAACTGGACAACTAAGGCAACATTTTTTATTGCAGCAAATTGACGATGTACGAGTTTCTATTTGACCATAAAAAAGTAATAAAAACAATTTCTTTCCAACAAGTTTGTAATTGTAAAAAGTTTTAATAAAAAAACATTCATCTATAGCAAACCCTAAACATACAAAGGAAAATTAAAAAAGATTGTAACTAAAAAAATATTCCCTTATTTGAAAAATTTTCAAATCTGCCAGTTTCAATTCGACATTCTGTACTACTGCTTATCCTGTGTGTCAAGTTGACCCTGAGGCCCTTACTTTTGTTCTCTTATTATCGATTACGACTGTTTCGCGTCAGTCGCAATCTGGGTTTTATGCGCCGTCCTTTTGGCGCGGTTAATACCATACGGTACTGGTCGAGATTAATCGGCCGAAGTGATAGTGATTACTGCTCCGGAAACGACCCGCGAGGGTCGAGTCCAGTGGAAGTTTATTCGTAGATCGATTGGTTGGTTCGCTAGTCGTTGACGCTGGATTTATTGAATGAACTGGTGTACTGTTCGGTTCTTCTTCGTGTCTGTGGTGTTTTGGCCTATTCTTTTTTGTTTTCTTGATGTTATTCTGTTCTATTTTGTTTTATTATTCTCTTTTTTGTTTTCTTGATGTTCTTTTTTTTGTTTTCTTGATGTTATACCGGTGTTAGTGGTTTTGTTTTGATGTTGTTGGTAGCACAGAATGGACGGACTGGATGTTGTTGTCGGTCCCAGTGCGTTTCATCTTCACCGTCTTCGGGGCTAAGGCTTATTCTCTTGGTTAGGTTTGAGGTCGCCGCGCGTCCTACGTGACGAACCTCGGGGGTGCCCGCTCCCTAATCTAGTTCGGACTCCCGCTGCTGGAACGGTCAACAGCCATGGACGTCTGCCCCCACGATGGCCAGCGCGCTCGCAACGCGTCCGACCATCACAGAGTCCATCCTCTGCTTACAGTATTACACTGTTTATTCCTTGTTATCGAGTCCGGGCAAGAAGGATTTGGTGTTGCTGCCGGTCCCGGTGCTTCGTTCTTCACCAACTTCGGGGCTAAGACTTATTCTCTGGGTTAGATTTGAAGTGCCGACTGGCGGAGACGACACTTCGGGGTTGTCCGCTCCCTTGGCCAGATCTGTACGTCGGCGACCGAAACTACCAACCGACACTGCTATCTGTCCCCATGGTGACCAGACAAGACACGTCCGATCACCTCAGAGTCTCGTTCCGAACTCTCGACATTCTGTATTTTATGTGAAATAACATTCAATGGCATTAATGTTTGAAAACAATTTTAAACAAATGTCTGCCGCGGCTACTTCTGACAAAGCGCATTCTTTTAATCCAACTTTCGACCACTTTTTTCAGGCAATTGGAGTCTCATGTCCGCAATAGTCCAAGTAATGCTGCTTCCAAGGCATCAGTAGTTACTGGCTAACGGCATAGATCAAAAATTTAATATAACCCCAAAGAAAATTATCCAGATGTTAAATCACCGTTCTTCGAAATAATTATTCACCGAATTGTTCCCTCAATAAATCGATTCTTGCGTTGGCTGTATGACATGTGATGTCGTCCTGTTGGAACCATATCTCCTCCAGATCAATACGATTCAAATCCGGAATTAAATAATCCACGTAGTCGGATAACAAAGCCTAACTTCCTGCCAACGGAGGCGAATTGATAAATGGATCTTCATCAACACTGCCAGCAACACAGGTGATATTTTTTTTTTTCAGAACGCACAGTTTTTAGTCTTGTTTTTGTTTTAATATTGAAATAAAATAGATATTAGAATGATAGAATAGGCATTGATTTTAATTCAATCAGGAACATAAACAAAATATAATAAACAAACGTTTCGTTCCAGTGGTTCACCGGAACGAAATAACGACGAATCTATCAGCTAGTGACAAAAATCTGCCAACATGGCTTCAACATCCGATGCTCCAATTCAATCTTTAAACTCTAAAAAAGGTTACAATTATTACAGCAGAGGGCCGAGAAAAAACCTTTCATTGGTGAGGTCAACTGCAAAAAAGAATCTAGTTTGCAAAAACTAATTTAAATAAACCAGTAGACTTTTGGAAAAATGTTATATTTTTAGAGGAGAGTAAGATTAATATTTTCGGTTCACATGAACGCAGGTTTGTTTGATGGAAACCGAATACGGAATTTCAATCGAGAAACATTAAACCTTCTGTGAAACACACAGTGGCAGTGGCCATAAATTAGTTTGGGGTTGTATGGCCTGGAATGGTGTTGGAAAACGCCAAAAATTTTTGATATTTTGAAGCATGATCTACTTGGAGCTTAAGGATATGTTTATCTTCCAGCAAGGTAACGATCCTAAGCATGCTACAAACAGAACAAAAGAATGGATATTGTAAAATGTTCCTGGCTAAATAACACCCCTTAGTCTCCGGACGTAAATCCAATTAAACGTTTATTTTATTTGTAGGTTTATAACAGAAAAGTTTAAATAAAACAGAGATCAATAAAAATACCGTGAAAACGTGTGCATAACTACCATTGAAAAAGACGGAATGCTTTTTATAGCTTCATGTTAGGAAATATCTAGGAGAAATATTACTTAAAAATGAATAAAACATTTTTTTACTTTGTTATCTACCACTTTTATTTTTAAACAAAATTTGTGAGACTATAGTTTCGTAAAACGATTTTACATTCTCAAACACTACTTTAAAACTTTAAGTAGTGTTTTAAAGTAGTACTACACACAAATTTTGTTTAAAAATAAAAGTGATAAATAACAAAGTAAAAAATTGTTTTATTCCTTTTTAAAAAATGAACTATCACAAAGTAACGGCCAAATCAATCAATAATTAGAAATATTACTGTTAGCACGAATATTGATTCACCTCGATTGGGACCAAAACTGTACTACAAATGCTTGTATGTGGACTGTATCTTGGATGAAAAAACTGTTCCTTTTTTGAACTGATTTATTCTGACACTAGATGTCAAAATTAATTTACTTATTGTCAAGGTGTTGAGCGTTGTCATGGTTTCCCACTAGCAACCTTCCCTGCACGTGAACTCTAACTTATATTTATGTTATAAAATATAAGTATTTAACATGCCCCCCACCTTGAAAGAACTGAATGATATTAAAATAACATTGCAAAAATATCTAAAGCTATACATGAACACAATTGCCAAATGAATAGATGTCTAGTATTCAAAATTAACTAATAAGCACAAACAAACACATTAAAACTTTGATATAATCTAAAGGTAATGGGCATACTTTAGCCAACGATCGCCGGATCACACCCGATGTTGCTCAAACAGACACAACCCGAACAATGTTATCTTTGCCCGGATGTAACTGCACTATGCGTCCTAACTACCAATTTTGAGGTGGCAAGTTATTATCGCACAATAGTATCATAGTGTCTATCGCGATGTTGTTCTAATGTCTTTTCCACTTAAGCCGTTGCTGGAGTTAACCGATGTACCCCTTACTCCATCATGTCCAGAAATGTTGCTTAAGACATTTCAGTTGCTCAAGATGGGTTAAACGATTGATGGAGTTGTTACTCAGATCAGGATAAATAATGGCCTGAAGAGAGCGACCAATTAAGAAATGACCTAGAGTAAGTGCATTGAGATCATTTGGGTCACTAAACAGATATGTTAAAGGTCTTGAGTTTAACACACTCTCAATCTGTGTGATGATAGTATAAAAACTTTCAATTGTCAAAAATGTATTGCCTAATACTCGCTGATGTGATGCTTAGCTGATTTTACTCCAGCCTCCCATAAGCCGTCTTGATGAGGAGAGTAAGCAGCAGTGAAATTGAGAGTAAGCAGCATGATGTCTCATATTTATCCTTTAAACTGGTTTCATTATTTCTGAGAAACTGACTTAGTGTCTTCATATGATTATAAGCGCCCCAAAAATTAGTTCCGTTATCGAAGTACACATTCAGTGGCTTTCCATGTCTAGCAATAAATCGTTGAAATGTTTCCAGGAAAGCCTGTGTAGTTAATTTCGTCACCAATTCAAGGTGAACTGCTTTAGTAGTATAAAAATGAAAAGTGCAAGGTAGCACTTTAACGTTTTGCATCCGAGGGCCTTTCGATTCTTAATGAAAAAAGGACCCGCATTATCAACGCCTGTCTCGGAGAACGGTAGCGCTGGAGAAACACGTGATTCAGATAAATCATCCATGAAGGGTATATAAGTTGCAGGATTGAAACGAAAATATGTTAAACATTCTCTAAATATGCGCGGAGCTAGATTTCTACCTAAAATCGACCGATATTTCTGTCTAATAACGCTTGAGGACCGCAGTGGAGAAATTATTTATGCTCATGTTTCAACAAGAGATAAGTAAAATGGTGGTTTGATGATAATAATGCGGGAAGTTTTTTCTCGAATGGATATAATGAGTGTCTAAGCCTACCTCCGACTCGTATAATGTAACCATCAAGAAATGGAGTTAAACTAAGAAATCTACTATTCACCATGCTGAATTTCTTCATTGGTTAAACGACCACAATGTCTGTTTGATTTTCCTGACTTATGTAAAAAACAATATGTAAAAATGTCAATATGTAAAAAACTAATGCAATAAGCTGTAACTCTAATTAGATGAGTAAAAGAGAAACATTGTTTGAATGGGAAGTGTTCTGTTTCACCCTTTTGAAAAAGAGTTTGTCCAACCTTTCTGCTTTGGGGTATCACGTCCGAAATACAGAAGTTGTGATAAGAAATATCAATTGGCCAATCATCTGTCGACTTATTCAGCCAATTAGGACCATGAAACCATAATTTCTGATGTCATGAAATCCTTTGGTGACATACCTATCGATAAAAGATCAGCAGGATTGTTTTCAATGGAGACGTATCTCCAGGATGTAACGGATGTTAAATTTGTCCGCAACTCGATTTCCAACAAAGACCTGTAGGTTGCTTGAAGATGATCTTATCCGCGCTAATATCCCAGTAGAATCACTCCAAAGAAAAACTTCATCGAATTTGATTGTTTCTGACGATCTGACCTTATCATACAAATGAGCTAGGAGTTAAGCGCCACATAATTCTAACCGCAATACGCTCAGACATTTCAACGATGCTACGGGTAACTTAGAAATCAGAAGATTTGTGTGAACATCACGATTTGAATTGAATTGTTCGAATATATGCCCCAAAAGCACATAACATGCATAACATGGCCCATAAGCAGTATTGGATGTATCTAAAAATGAAATAGGTTTTGCACAGGAAATATGTCATAGAATTTTCAGTAAGTTAAGTTCAGATAACTCGGGTCGGAATGTTACCCATTTACGAAGGAAATCATTAGGTATTGCATGATCCCATGACAACTTTAGAGACCATAACATTTGAAGCATTACCTTGGCTCTAACAACAACTGGACTTAATAATCCAAGGGGGTCATACATTTTTGCTAGATCTGACTGCATTACACGTTTGGTAATTTGTTTAGGTCTTCTTGTCCTCTTCACAAGACCACAGCATTCCCAATGTGTTACTAGTTGCTGAAGAAACGAATAAATGAGTTTCTTCAATATCCTGTGAAAACTTCAATTCCTCTAAAACAACCTTGCTATTGAATTTCCATTTTCTCAAATCGAAATAGGCGGATTTTAAAATAGAAGACACGGCTTGACCTATCTGAACAACTTGGTCCAAAGAATCAGCTCCAGATAGCAGATCATCTACATAGAAATCTCGCTTGATGACCTTAGAGACTTGAGGATTCAAGGTTTCACATTCCAGTGCCAACTGTTTTAGACAAGTGTTGTCAAAAACGGAGCACTAGCCGTGCTATACGTCACCGTATTTAGTTCCTCATAGGGATTTGATCGCCATAGAATAAGCTGTATCGGACGAAACTCTTCCTTGACCAGAATTTGCCTGCACATTTTGCAAATGTCGGGCGGAGATAACATATCTATACTCTATGAATCTCAACATGATTGAAAGTAGGTCTTCTAGTGCTACAGGACCGACCATTTGAATAGAACTGTATGATCCAGATGACGATATTCTGCAAAACTGTTGAAAACGACCCTTAGTTTAGTTGTCGTACTATCTTCTCGCCAGACTCCCTGATGAGGTAAAAAATAGACCTTTTGGCTATCCGTGGGATAGAAAGGCCTCATTGTGACTTAACTCTTGATATTCGGCCATGAAACCTTGATACATGTCTTTAAGCTTTGAATTGTTTATTAGTTTTCGCTCAAGAGAGTGAAATTGTTTTAGTGTTGAACCTTTAGATTTCACAAGAACCTCCAGTGAATATTTTAAAGGGATGGAAACAATAAATCGACCGTTCCAATCACGTTCGACACTGTTGCAAAAGTTTTCATCAGCTTCCATTTCTTGGTAAAGATAATTATTTTTGGATGTAGCTCCGCGATTTCATAGAACAAGGATAATTGTTTCTGTATGTCCATGGTTCTGGAAAAACTACAGAAAAACACCTTAGGTGGCGAGAAACCTAATCGACCTAAAATAAACCACCCTAACTTGCTATTTTGTAGAAAAGGCTTATCAGAACCAAGAGACCTCGTTCCATCTGAAAGTAATTCCCAGTATATGTGTATGCATCGATCCGTAAATCTACCTGACTTAGTTTAAAAAATCGTGGATCTGATAAATTGTAGCGGCAGGAATATTCAAGGAAGTTGAGTCAAAGAAATAGTCCGACAAATCGCTAGTAATTTGTGGGATAACTAGATATTTCAGATTTGTCTTGTAATTTGACTGACATGATTTAAACCGAACACAGTGCATTGACGTTTGAACATTGCTGCCTGTTTGAACATTGCTGCCTGAAGTCCTGCAATTAATGAGTTAACACCCTTCTGATGGATTGCAAGTTTCTCGGCAAATTCTTCGGTTATGAAGTTCGACATCGAATCATTGTCTAGTAAAGCTCTGCACAAATGTTTTTGCCATACATGTCGAAAAGTTCAACTATTGCTATTGCTAGTAAAACTTGACCAATTGAAAACCTGTTATGAAGATTGACTTATCACTGGTTTGAATCTTGTGATTGCGAACTAGAACCAGAGGGAGCATGTTCTGGAAATTTGACAATGTTACCAGAATACGGTAAGGAATTATGTCTTTCATTGCAATGTTTGCAATAGCCTGACGTGCACTTATCTTTGGTGTGGCCACGTCGCAAACAGTTTTCACAAAGCTTTAATTACTTTATTCTTGCTTGACGTTCTTCAACGGATAATGCCAAAAAGTTGCTGCATTCATTCTTGACAGAAGAATCATTTTCTTGACAGAAGAAGCACGAGAAATTGCCTTTCTTCTGCCCTGTTATAAACATCTTTCGAGATTTATGTGTGTGCATTGAAACATTTTCCAGAAATTCTGCATGAGACGACAGAAAGTTTATCAACTCTGATAAAGTTGGAAACTCTCCATCGAACTTTTGTTCTTCCCACCTTTGAATCGTCTGAATGTCTAATTTTGTAGTAACTAGGTAGATGATTAAGGATAGATTAATAATGATAAGATTAAGGTAGATGATGACTAGGTAGATGATACCAAGACTTCGTATCAACACTTAAATTATCAAGAAACCGAAGATTTTCTGATCGAATATCCACCAGATTTCAACAGTGCTTTAATGTGGTTGTGTTGTTTATTTTCAAAACGTTGATCTAAGATGTCCCAAGCAATAGTATAATTCCCTAAACAAATATTTATTGAATGTATACTCTGAGCCGCAGATCCTTCTAAGACCGCTTTGAGATGGTAAAACTTTTCAATTGGTTCGAGACAGTCATTGTTATGCACCAAAGATGTGAAAATATCTCAAAATTCTAACCATTGTTCAAATAGCCCTGAAAATTTTGGTAATTCAATTACGGGAAGTTTGGCATTCAGTTTTTTTACTTATATTTGAATGAAATTGAATTTTGACTTTGAATATATGAAATGGTTCACTCTGAAAGAAAAGCTTTAATCTCTGAAATTGTTAGAAAATAAGTTCTTTCAAATTCTTCTATATCGGCTTCAGTAAAGCTGCTCGAATCTAAACTTTCTAATTCAAATTGTACATATCGAAATTTGCGAAGTAAATTCGCTCGGATTCGAGTCGGATTGTACGTTTACGATCTGAATCTGATGACGGACGTTTTCCATGCTGATTTCTTAAGGGGATGAGGTGGTTTTTTTAGATTTTGATGCTGTTGGCATTTTGAAAGTGATTTATTGACACGTCACACAGGTCATGATGAACATGTGTTTGCCTTTAAATAATTTGTGTTCAAATTATTTATGGGAATCCGATTATGGAATGCATGTAAAGTGAGACTTGGGTGGAAGATCTGCGATTAAGACAATTGGATGGAGACAGATGATTTAATCTAATTATATATAAAATTAAATAATCTCCTGATGATGCTAACATGGTTAGCTAAACGTGCGTCGAGCAATTAAAAAAAGCGTTTTGGTGTTTAATGGTAAATCTCTTAAAGTTTAAGGTGACTTTTGTTTTAAAAATTCACGCGCTTTACATATCGATACAAGCATTTGTTTTTTAAATTGGTATGACTGTCCTTGGCATCTGACAGAAGCTTCATATGATTTCACTTATTAAATTAGAAATTATAGCAACTTTTCTAATTGTGCCAGCGATTTTTTAAAATGAATAAATATACAGAATAAAAAAGTTTATCTAAAAGGGAAATTTCTGGTTCTAATATGGTGGTTAATATTTCTAAATTTTTTAAAGAGAAATCTCTTATGTGATATTATTGCTACGACAGTACCTTTCAAAACGGTATTGGTGCTTAAACGATTCCGAGTTAGCGTTATATATTTTTTGAGTGATAAACAAGTTGAGTTTCGAGCCAAATAAAGATCATTAGTGGCACGTACTGCTTTTCTTGACCAATAAATTGAAGAACGCGAGTGAAAGCCGTCGTATACTTGAGGAAACTTACGGTGACAATGTTCCAATGCAAGATGCTTATTGACGTTGGTTTAGACTATTGAAAACTGATGATTTCGACTTGAAATACAAAGAACACCCAGGTCAATCGAAAAAAAATGAAAATGCCGAATTACAAGTATTGTAGAAAGAAAACGATATATAAACTAAAAAACAAATGGCAGAGAGGTTAAATGTTAGTCGCCAAACCATTTATGATCGTCTGCGTGCCATGGGAAAGATCAAGAAGGTAGACAAATCGGCACCATATCAGCTCAACGACAGATAAATGAAAAAGCAATAAACGGTGTTCGAAGTTCTTGTTTTCTCACCATTCATGAAAAAAGACTTTTTTGCATCGAATCGTGACTGAAGACGAAAAATGGATATATTTCGAAAACCCAAGACGCAAAAAATCATGTACAGGACAACTATCAATATTGACCGCAAGATCGAATTGCTTTGGAAAGAAGACAGTGTATGCATTTGGTAGGATCAGATGGGTGTCGTGTAGCATAAGCTTCTAAAACCAGGTGAAACAATTAATACCGTTCGCTACCGTCAACAAATGATCAATTTGTGACGAATCCAACCATGGATTGATTGAAAACCGACCAGAATGGGCTACAAAATGGGAATGGGCTCCATCTGCCCACCTGCCGCCCCCAGACTTGACCCCTTCTGACTACCCCTTGTTTTAAACGATGTCTCATGCACTTGCCATGAAAAACTTCAACAATTACGAAGATGTCGAAAAATGGCTTGATGACTGGACCACCTCAAAAGATGGACGGTTTTTCTGGGTGGACATATTGCTCGAGAGATGGGAAAAATGTGTAGCTAGCTATGACGCATGCTTTCAATAAACCATTTTTTACCTTTCTCCCAAATTAAAGGTTTTCCTTTTTAAGAAAAAATAAAGAATTATTAACCACCACACTTGAAATAAATGTCAAGGAAGTGTTAATGCACTAAAGATATGTCACAAAAAATATTTCCAAGTAGTACAAGAACTTTACTGATGGTAAAGGAGCACTTAAAGGTAAATCTCGTTCAGGAAGACCTTCCCGGTCAACCAACGAACGAAACATTACCAAAATATTATTTAAGCGTTATGTGTCATTTTTGTGAGTCCGTTGTAAAAACAAATCCAGATGTGGAAAAATAATTCATGGTTTTTGGGTGCATGATACACCATCACGCTCAATAGTGATTGATCTTTGTTTCCCAGTGGAAAAAAATACATTCCAAGACTGGCAAATGGGTAAATTTAATTCTGCTCACCCTCATTTTTACACGTTGCAAGATTTCACCAATTTTTTTACCCATACTAAATATAAATATACCAATTTTCAAAAATGTCAGCGATATTCCAGTAGACCCTACTAAATTTGTCATTTCATTCCCAGTAATCACACGTTATAATATAAACAGCTTAACCCCTACAGTAGTACAATACTTGCTAAAGTTGCGTGACTAAGGTGAATTTAGAACAACCCTAAGGGCAATAAGAAAAAAGTAAAAGTGTGTATGGTGAACTATTATCGGTTTTTCCAGACCTTGATAGATCAATAAATTGCCCCACCGTTTGATAGGGTTAAACTTGATTTTCAAATAGAATGGCTGACAAAAAGATCGAGGGGTTGATAAAAGGAAACCAGTATTGGTTTTATTTTTATTAGGACATTTTTAATTCGACTTTTATTCCAACAGAATTGGGGCATTTTTAATTCCACCTTTACTCGAAATGAAGAACATTATACACATTTTTATCGACGAAAATATATCAAATACAATAAGGATACTAAAGAATTTCCCAATAAGATTGTCAGAACTTTGAAACACAGTAGCGACAACAGCATTTGAAAAGTAATATCACGCATAGATTGCTGCGTTTAGTACACTGTGTCAATTCACACTGCAAATATACAGGATACACAAATGGTGGTCTAGAGCAGTCCGAACTTTTCCAATTAGATTGTTAGAACTTTGAAACACAATTGCGACAACAGCGTTTGAAATGTAATTTCACTCATTGTGTTTAATACATTGTGTCGATTCACCGATCGAAAATATGCACAACACACGAATTGAGGGTCTAGAGCAGTTGGTCAATATTGAAAATACACCACGCGATATTTTGGAATGAGTAACTGAAAATTATTTCATCAAAATACATGCCACCAGACGAAGCTGAGGGACGTGAACGACATTATCTTTAAAACATAAATGTAAATTATTTCAAAGCAACAATCGATTTATTGAAGGAACAATTCGATGAAAAAATTATTTCGAAGAACAGACCTGTTAATTGGCCACCAAGTTCACGTGATTTAACGGCTTTAGATTGTTTTCCTTGAGGTTATGTTAAATCTTTGGCCTATACCGATAAACCATCAACTACTCACGCCTTGGAAGCCAACATAACTCGGACAATTGCGGACATAAGACACCAACTGCTTGAAAAAGTGATCGGAAATTGGATTGATAGAATACTCTTTATCAGAATTAGCCGCGACGGACATTTGTCCGAAATTGTTTTCATTAATGCCATTGAATAGTATTTCTCATAAAATAGTTTCAAGGTGTTTAATTTGGTTGTTGTTTTATTTGAATTTAAAGTTCAGGCTTACTAAAAAATCACCCTATACTATAAAGTAGGGCACAGAAATTAAACAATTATCACTAAGCTGATGCTCTAAATAAATACGCATTATATTTTTGAAACAAATATAATGTTTCTAATGTTGAACGTGTAAAATAAAATCAAAATAAACAAAAAAAAAAACAACATAAACTTTGGTTATACCTCCTAGGACTTTTATTCGTTTATTATTCCTTTCTTAAAAACAGTAAACTGATATTTAAACATCAACTCACTGTATTCATTGATTAGCCACGATATTATTTGGCAAAATCTAACACAATTATTAAATAAAATCCATATACCTGCTTGTGGGGTAAAAAGAAAACCGAACTAACCTATGGGATAAAAAGTTAACCGATATTAATTCAAATCGACGTATTACAACTTTGTACGTTTGGAATAAACTATTATAAAATATTAATTTTTATTAAAATATTTTCAAAAATAGTATATTAATTTAACAATTGTTGAATGACTCAATGAATACGTGCTATTCGTATTTTACCTGCATTTTTGTTTACATTTCCATGATAGACCAGAAGATGAATTTAAGAAAAATAGGTTATAAATGTCAATTTTAAAAAGCTACAGAAAGTGATTCATAAAAAACTTTATTTGTACTTACTACACTGAAGATAATCATAATCACAGTGCACTCACGGATACTTTTCGCGTTAATAACCACCGAAACTTAACTTATCTATTGAACAAAATATGAGACTTGTCAAACGCATGGCAGAACCGTCGCACAGCCACCTACGATAGAAACGGACATCAACATTGTTTACATTGAAGTCAGAGATTTTTGATACCATTGTCTTTGCATTTTCTTTGAGGTAGCAAAGAAACATTTATGTTATTTATATTTTTTGAAATTTTAAAATAAAGAAAAATAATTTTAATATTAATTCAGATGTAATATATTTTAATTTATTTAGTTTTTTTTAAGTTATATCAATACATACTACAACTGAGTGTCAACAAAACTATAACATAATATAAAATTCAATACATAATACAGGGTGATTTTTTTAGTGCGTCCGATATTTAAATTCAAATAAAACAACAACCAAAATTAGATGTCTTGAAACTATTTACAGTATATCAAATTGAAACTCTGATTGAATTACACTTAAAAATTTTTCTAATAAATAATAATTCTTAGATAATTCTAATAAATACATTTTTTTAAATAACCATCTTTTTAATTTTTTGTTTATACATTTTTTTATTGCCATAAATAAGATCTTACTAAAAAGAAAAATGAGTGAAAACATTAGTAGAAAATAAATTAAACGTTTGACGATGACTTCGTATGCAACCTTTAAATGTGCTATAAATGTTCATTCACATTTAGGTCGGGACTGTGTAGAAGAGTTTCCATAACAATGAAGCAGTTATACGAACTGCTTAACACTTTATTTCAGGTTTTATCTTAAGATGTTAAGATAAACATTTTGGTTAGATTTTAGTGCTTAGTTAGGTTTTCTTTGGATGAATAAATTGATACTTTTTATTTTATTTATAAAGTCTCTTTACTTTTTGATCAAATTTAATAATTTCATAGTGCTTTATTTTGATAATATCTAAAACTTAGTTTAAAGTATTCTTTAAATACCTACTCGGAAAGAGTTAATTACTTAAATTTCTCCCTCTGCTGAACATAAACTGATAAAGGGAAAGGATATGCATTAAACTTCAATAATTATTGATCTTCGTTCCCCAATTAGTCTAAGATCCGAATTAAAAAACGATTTTCACCCATCCGTTTAATGGATGAAAAGTATTTTATATCAAATTTAATATGCTGAAAAATATATCGCGAGTGGGTTGGCTAAAAAGTTCGTTTTCAAAAATGACTTTTTTTAAATATTGCACTCATTTGTTTAAGAAAAAATTTTATATCAATCGAAAGTATGAAGCCTATAGAATATGCAAACGTTAGATTGTCAATTTTTTTTCTGCCATAACGCTCATGTGTTTAATAAATAAATGTTATATCAAAATAAAGGTAATTTTATTGCGAACACGATGGTATCGGGTTGTCTGCGAAAAATCTGGTTTGAATTCCAGTTGACGAGCTTTAAAAAGCGAAATATTGGTGTCATTGAAAATGTGTGACAAAGAGGTCTGAGTAAACTATTTAGTGCGGTAGAAGAAGACGCATCATTAGAGCTGCGCGCGGCTCGTCCATCGGATGAAAGAGAGTGCGCATGTTTTTTTTTCGAGCAATTGAGAAGGATAGCGATTGCTTTATCAAACCGGTTTGCTGTGTTACAAGATCCGGAGGAAGTGGAACTATCAGTTCAATATGAAGAAATCGCCAACAATGTACTTCAAACGGCTGCTACAATAGCACCAGAAGAAAAATGTCTCAAACAGACAAAAATCTCCAGTGAGACCATTGATTTAATGAAGAAACGGCGGGCAATGAGAAATGCACATAGTCCTTTTGGCAGGGCCGAGTACACTGAGCTCTGCAAAACAATAAGAAAACGTATCAGAGGACACGCGCCGATTCAACATGCAGCTAGTGTAAAAAATCCTGGAAGAAAACATAGGAATTAACAAGGCTAAACAGAAGCTGAGAAACAAAAGAAAGCAAATATATGCCTTAAGGCGTGAGAATAGCACAGTGTGCAGAGAGCGTTCGCAAATGTTAGAGGTTGTCCGAAAATTTTATTCCCAGTTATATGAAGATCAGAACCAATCAAAGACAACAATACCTACGGAAGAACAAATGCCACATATCCTAGTGGAGGAAGTAACAAATGATATTGAATCGATGAAAATCGGCAAGGCTCAAGGAAAGGACAGTGTAACTGTCGAAATGCTAAAAGCTGGTGGTCGGACCTTCCATAAAACACGGCAAAATTATACTCAAAATACCTCAAAGAACAAAAAGTTAATATGGAAGAACGTATGGAAAAATGCAGAAGTGATCATTTTACATAAAAAAGGAGCACAGGAATATTTAAACAACTACCGTCCAATAAGCCTCCTCTCAGTAATGTACAAAGTTTTCACTAAGATAAAATCTAAAAGAATAGTAAAAAACTGAATGACGCACAACAAGCAGCATTCAGAAGTGGATTCAGTATAACGGATCACATCCAGGTTGTACAGCAGGACATAGAAAGGCACAACGAATACACCGTGCCACTGTGCTTGGCTTTTATGAACTACGAAAAACCATTTGACTCCATCTCAAAGCATGCTATAATGGATGCACTGCTTAGCCAACGGGTAAGGATAAAGCATATGTAAACCTATTAGGATCGATATATGATGAAGCTACTGCCACCATTCAGGGTGACGCAATATCGCCTATTCTTTTTTCGGCTGGCCTTGAAGAAGTATTGTGTAAACTGGATTGGGAACAGGATGGTGTAAAGATCAATGGTGCAAACTTAAACCATCTTAGATTTGTAAATGATATCGTTCTCCTTTCACAAGACGCAGAGGAGCTGCAAAAACGCATACAAGAACTGCAAAGGGCTGGCGAACCATTTGGCTTGAAAATAAACCTGAAAAAGAGTCAGGTTATGTTCAATAACTTCGCTCAGAACAGAAGAATTTCAGTTTTAGGAAGGGTTTTATCTTGGGCAGAGGATTTCAATGGAAGGGAATACCGCCCGGGAGGTTGAACAGTGTGTTAAATGTGGCTGGCAGGCCACACTTTCAAAAATGTCAACGATATTCCAGTAGACCCTAATAAATTTGTCGTTTCATTCCGAATAATCACACGTTATAATATAAACTCAGCCTAACCCCCACAGTAGTAAAAAACTTGCTAAAGTTGCGTGACTAAGGTGAATTTATAACAACCCTAATGGCAATAAGAAAAAAGTAAAAGTGTGTATGGTGAACTATTATCGGTTTTTTCCAGACCTTGATAGATCAATAAATTGCCCCACCGTGTGGTGGAGGAGTTGAACTTGATTTTGAAATAGAATGGCCGACGAAAAGATCGAGGGGTTGATAAAGGGAAACCAGTATTGATTTAAGGAACATTATTTACATACGTTTATCGTAAAAGATATCAGATACAATAAGGACACTAAAGAGTTTCCTAATAAGATTGTCAGTAGTTTGGAACACAATAGCGACCGTTAATATCCTTAACGGTAACTGTTTGAAACGTAATTTCCTTTAGGCTGCTGTGATTTTGTCCGACGAAACATAGTTCTAGCTTAATGGGTTTGTGAACAAACATAACTGCACGACAGGGACCAATAGAAATCTTCAAATAATTTAGAAGTCAGAAACTCACTGTTTAGTGAGGTGTTTGGGCGGAAGGAATGAAACATGATTTTTTGAAGACGATGATAATGGTATAGGAGTTGAAAACGCTACAAGAATATGTTAATAGAATGCATTTAACCTGAACTGATAAAAGTAGATGTAAATAATGTTTTCTTTCAACAAGACGAAGCGGCTTGTCATACATCTAACCAGGCAATCGATTTATTGCAAGATAAGATTTCTGGTCGCGCTATTTCGCGAAATGGTATTGGCAACTGACCAACAAGATCATGCGATCTCACGCCCCCGAATTTTGGTTGGGTTATATTAGATCTTTGATTTGCAGAAAAAAAAGCGAACAATTCCTAACCTTAAACATTCCGGTCACCATTTAAAATAAACCATGTTATATATGCGAATGAGTAATCGAAAATTGAGTCTTCAAGACACGTTTCACCATTATTTTTAAAACATAAATGTCATTATTCCAACGCAACAATCGATTTACTGAGAGAACAATTCGGTGAGAAAATTATTTCCAGGAGTGGACCTATTAATTGGTCACCAAGATTTAACGCCTTGAGAGTATTTTCTTCGAGAATATGTTAAATAT
The DNA here is from genome assembly GCA_031761425.1 of Cosmopolites sordidus. Taxonomy (NCBI): domain Eukaryota; kingdom Metazoa; phylum Arthropoda; class Insecta; order Coleoptera; family Curculionidae; genus Cosmopolites; species Cosmopolites sordidus. Next base: position 158,515 of record JARFXV010001095.1, on the reverse strand, counting down.
TTGGTCTATGGCGACTAACAATAACTATTGAAGCCTTGAAAGCCAACATAACTAGGACAATTGCGGACATAAGACCCCCAAATGCTTCAAAAAGTGATAGAAAATTGGATTGATAGAATGCTCTTTATCAGAATTAGCCGCCATGGACATTTGTCCGAAATTGTGTTCATACATTAATACCATTGAGTGTTATTTCACATAAAATAAATAGCTTCAAGTCATCTAATTTGGTTGTTGTTTTATTTGAATTTAAACTTCATACCCACTAAATCATCACCCTTTATTAAAGCTCGCCACAGAAATTAAACAATTATCAGTAAGCTGGTACCCTAAATAAATACGCATAGTATTTTTAAAACAAATATAATGTTAGTAATGTTGAGCGTGCCAAATAAAATCAATATGAATAAAAAACAACATTAACTTTAGTTATACCTTATAAAACTTATATAAGTTTATTATTCCTTTGTTAAAAACAGTAAATTGATACTTAAACATCAACTCACTATATTCATTGACCTAGCCACGATATTATTTGAGAAAATTTAACACAATTATTAAATAAAATCCATATACCTACTTGTCGGATAGAAAGAAAAACGTTAATCGATATTAATTCAAATCGGCGTATTACAACTTTGTACGTTTAGAATAAACCATTTTGAAATATAAATTTTTATTAAAACATTTTCAAAAATAGTATATTAATTTAGCAGTTGTTGAAATTAGATAGCTGCTATTCGTATTTTACCTACATTTTTGTTTACATTCTTATGATAGACCACAAGATGAATTTCAGGAAAATAGGTTATAAATGCCAATAGTAAAAAACTATAGAAAGTGATTTCTAAAAAACTTTATTTGTACTTACCACACTAAAGATAATCGCCATCACAGTACACTCACCGATAATTTTCGCGTTAATAGCTACCGACAATTTAACTTTTCTATCGAACAAAATATGAGACTTGTCAAACGCATGGCAGAAGCGTCGCACAGCCACCTACGATAAAAACGAGAGTTCTGTCGGAACGAACATCAACAAACCATTGTTCACATCGATGCCAAAGATTTTTTATACCGTCGTCTCTCAATTTCCTTTGAGATAGCAAAGAAACTTTTATTCTATTTATATTTTTTGTATTTTGGAATAAAGAAATATAATTTTAATATTAATTCAGATATAATTTATTTAAATTAATTCATTTCTTTTAACGTTATATCAATACATACTACAACTGAATGTCAACAAAACTATAACATAATGAAAATAGAACAGAAAATTCAATGGAATATATAGGGGGTTTTTTTTAGTGCGTCCGAACGTTGGATTCAAATAAAACAATAATCAATGATGCCAAGATGCCTTGAAACTTTTTACAGTGTATCAAATTGAAACTTACACTTTCTAATAAATGATTTTTTTTAAATAACCATCTTTATATTTATATATATATATATATATATATATATATATATATATATATATATATATATATATATATATATATATATATATATATATATATATATATAATATATACATAGCGATATGAGAAAAAGAAGAGTTAAGTTTTACGGACACATAAAACGGATGAATCCGAGTAGGCTAACTAGACAAATAATCGAATTTTATGAAAATGGGAGTAGAGCTAAAGTAGAAATAGTTAAATGGATTGCTGCAATTAAAGGGGACCTAAGATCAGCCAATATTACACAAAGTGAAATTCAGGATAAAGGCTGTTTCAGACACAAGGTTAACGTTTGGAAGGTTAGCCAGAGAGAAAAATATAGGAACAACTTGGTCTGACGAAAGGAAAAAAGCTCATAGCGAAAAAATGACATTAAAGGACGCAAAGGAAAACTAACAACAACAAACGCCTCTAATTGTACTTCGCGTGGTCCACCAGGGCCCATATGGGAATAATATATATATATATATATATATATATATATATATATATATATATATATATATATATATATATATATATATATATATATATATCTATATATATCAGGGCAGATCCTGCCTTGAACAAATTCGGAATCTGAAGTTGATTCTAAGACATCAAAAACTGTACAATAAAAATCTCGTCAGTACATTTGTGGATTTCAAAAAAGCATATGATTCTATTGACCGCGAATCTTTATTCCGAATCTTGAAAGAACAAGGACTAGATCTGAAAACGCTAGCAATTATTAAAGCAACGTTAACTAACATAAGGTCAAAAGTTAAATTCATAGGTGACATCTCAGAGCCCTTTGAAATTAAAACTGGAGTGAGACAAGGGGATGGACTCTCACCATTCTTATTTAACAGTGTTCTAGAAAAAGTAATACAGAAGTGGCGTGAAAAAAAGTCGGCCCTGAATATTGACCAGCCCATTAAACTGGGGAGAACCAACATCAAAATTGATTGTCTGACATTTGCTGATGATCTAGCAATTTTAGCTCAAGATATATTAACGGCATAGAAACAGATTGAAATCCTAAAAGAAACAGCAGAAAATGTAGGGCTCCAAATTTCCTTTGAAAAGACACAATACATGACCTGCAACAGACTAAGAACACCATTTCTAAAAACAAAATATGGTAACATCAGACGAGTCTCTCAATTCAAATATTTGGGTGAAATAATCATGGAAAATGGGTTGGAAAAAGCGGCCAATAAGGGTAGATGTCAAAAAAATGGAAACGGCATTGAGACTTACACAAAATATTTACAACAAGAAATGCCTATCTAAAAACACAAAACTGAGACATTACAACACAGTTATTAAACCAGAATGTCTATATGCTGCAGAAACGCTTATTTTGAATAGAAAAAGGGACATCGAGGACATTGAAAAGAAGGAAAGAAAAATCCTAGGCCCTAAACAAATAAATAGCACAACATACCGACTTCGAGAAAACCAAGAAATCAAACAATTCACAGATATACATAGTGATATGAGAAAAAGAAGACTTAAGTTTTACGCACACATAAAACCGATGAATTTCGAGTAGGTTAACTAGACAAATAGTCGAAGTTTATGAAAATAGGAGTAGAGCTAAAGTAGAAATAATTAAATGGATTGCTGCAATTAAAGAGGACTTAAGATCAGCAAATATTACACAAAGTAAAATTCAGGATAGATGCTATTTCAGACACAAGGTTAACGTTTGGAAGGTTGGCCAGAGAGAAAAATGTAGGAAGACTGGAACAACTTGGTCTGACGAAAGGAAAAAAGCTCATAGCGAAAGAATGAAATTAGTATGGGCGCAAAGGAAGGCTAACAACAACAAACGCTTCTAATTGTACTTCGCGTGGTCCACGAAGGCCTATACGTGAATAATAATAATAATATATATATATATATATATATATATATATATATATATATATATATATATATATATATATATATATATATATATATATATATACATATAAAAAACTATTCAAAAAGTCCTTTATTAATAATTCCCTATTTTAAACGACGAGACATAGATTCAACTAACTTTTAACTATATTCTTCCTGAAAAGCCACTTTTAATTGCTTAATATTAAAATTTTAATGACTTCTAATTGCAACCCTTAAATGGTACTATAAGTGTTCAATCATATTTAGATGTGGAGGAGTTTCCATTCCACAGTGTGGAGGAGTTTCTATAACTTTGAGGCAGTTATACAAGTAACAACCAGGTCTTAACAAATCGTTCTTTTATTGCCAATTTCTGAGCACATTGTTGTAGGTTTTCTCTTAAGATGTGAAGATAAACATTTTAGTTCATAACCACTTCAATAAAATGTAAATTACCAGAGCCTTTGGCGGACATGCACTCCCATACTATTACGGAGCTGCCACAACGTTTTACAGTCGCTCGAACATTCTTAGATTTTAATGCTTCATTATCATCAGGGTTTCTCCACACGTACTTCGTCAGTTCTGAATGTTGAAAAATGTTCTGATTGTTCAAAAATGTTGAATTTACATCTCATCTGCGAATATGACGTTTTTCCATAATGAAAAATCCTTATCCCTGTGCTCTTCAGCAAATGCAAGACGTTTGATTTTTTGTTTGCCTTGCTTACATAGGGTTTCTTTCGTGCTAATCTACCAAGTAAGTTGTTTCTATATAATAAATTTTTAATTGTTTGGGTGATTTTTTAGTGTGTCCGAACTTCTTCAGCGGTCATTGTCAAACGAACTGTGACTTTGCGCGCAAGTCTGTAAATCTGTGTCTCAGTAGTCTAGCAAATCATCATGGAACGTTAAACATTAAAGCAACGCTTGCAAATGGTCGAAATTTATTATCAAAATCATGCTGCTTGATATTAAAACAAAAACAAAAATATGTGACTGCCGAAGAAAATATCGCCGCTGTTGCTGGCAGTGTTGGTGAAAATCCAAATTTATCAATTCGTCGCTGTTCGCAGGAAGTTGGGTTTTGTTGTTCGACTACGTGGATTATTTAATTCTGAAACTGAATGATATTGATCTGGAGATGTGGTTCCACCAGAACGGCTCCATATGTCATACTGCCAACGCAACAATCGATTTATTGAGGGAACCATTCGGTGAGAAAATTATTTTGAGCAACGGACCTGTTAATTAGCACCAGGATAATGTGATTTGACGCTTTTAGATTATTTTCTTTGAGGTTATGTTAAATCTTTGGCCTATGCCGATAAACCATCAACTACTCACGCCTTGGAAGCCAACATAACTCGGACAATTGCGGACATAAGACACCAACTGCTTGAAAAAGTGATCAGAAATTGGATTGATAGAATACTCTTTATCAGAATTAGCCGCGACGGACATTTGTCCGAAATTGTTTTCATACATTAATGCCATTGAATAGTATTTCTCATAAAATAAATAGTTTCAAGTCATCTAATTTGGTTGTTGTTTTGATTGAATTTAAACTTCAGACGCACTAAAACATCATCTTTTATTAAAGCTCGGCACAGAAATTAAACAATTATCACTAAGCTGGTGCCCTAAATAAATACGCATAATATTTTTAAAACAAATATAATGTTTGTGATGTTGAGCGTGCAACATAAAATCAATATGAATAAAAAACAACATTAACTTTAGTTATACCTCATAAAACTTATATCAGTTTATTATTCCTTTGTTAAAAACAGTAAATTGATACTTAAACATCAACTCACTATATTCATTGGCCTAGCCACGATATTATTTGGGAAAATGTAACACAATTATTAAATAAAATTCATATCCCTGCTTATCGGATAGAAAGAAAAACGTTAACCGATATTAATTCAAATCCACGTATTATAACTTGGTACTTTTAGAATAAACCATTTTAAAATATAAATTGTTATTAAAACATTTTCAAAAATAGTGTATTAATTAAACAGTTGTTGAAACGAGACAGGTGCTATTCGTATTTTACCTACATTTTTGTTTACATTGTTATGATAGACTACAAGATGAATTTCAGGAAAATAGGTTATAAATGTCAATACTAAAAAACTTTATTTGTACTTACCACACTGGAGATAATCTCCATCACAGTACACTCACGGATAATTTTCGCGTTAATAGCCACCGACAATTTAACTTTTCTATCGAACATAATATGAGACTTGTCAAACGCATGGCAGAAGCGTCGCACAGCCACCTACGATAGAAACGAGAGTTCTATCGGACCGAACATCAACAAAGAATTGTTCACATCGATGCCAGAGATTTTTTATACCGTCGTCAATTTCCTTTGAGATAGCAAAGAAACATTTATTCTATTTATATTTTTTGAATTTTTAAAATAAAGAAATATAATTTTAATATTAATTCAGATATAATTTATTTAAATTAATTCGTTTCTATTAACATTATATCAATACATACTACAACTAAATGTCAACAAAACTATAACATAATTAAAATAGAATAGAAAATTCAATACAATATATAGGGTAATTTTTTTTGTGCGTCCGAACTTTGGATTCAAATAAAAGAACAATCAAATTAGATGCGTTGAAACTTACACTTTCAAATAAATGATTTTTTTTAAATAACCATATTTTTAATTTTTTGTTTATATATTTCAGGAAGTATATATATATATATATATATATATATATATATATATATATATATATATATATATATATATATATATATATATATATAACGATATATATTATATATAATATATATATATATATATATATATATATATATATATATATATATATATATATATATATATATATATATATATATAAAGGGTATTCCATTAAGAGGTTTCGAATGTTGGAAACGAATAAAAGAAACGTTTCATAACATACCTGAAAGTTATTTATGGCAGTGCGAAGCTGGACAGTGTACAATTATACGTGGAATACAACATCTGTCAATGTCAATGACAGGTTTCGAATGTTTTGTTTTGCTAGTCTTCTTATCTCAAACTTTGTTTATGTTATTCGGTTTCATTGTGGAATTCAGTACAATTTCAGCAATGGAGCGCTACACAGTAGAACAACGTGTTTACATTGTTAAAACGTATTTTCAAAATGGGTGTTTTGTAAGAGCCACATTTCGGCGAATTCGTGAATACTTTGGTGTATGCAATCGTCCGTCAGAAGTTCGCATTTGCAAAATAGTGCGTAGATTCGAAACTACCGGATTTGTGAAAGATATCGAAACAAAGTCCAGGAACGTCCTGCTCGTTCGATTGAAAATATTCTGGCGGTTCATGAAAGTGTTACTGAAAATCCACAAATGTCTGTTAACAAGCGCGGGCATCATTTGGGTATCAGCAGAACTTCAACGTGGCGAATTTTGAAAAAAGACTTTAGTCTACATCCTTACAAAATTCAGCTAACACAGGAGCTAAAGCCAGCCGACTATGGGCAACGCCGTGCATTTGCCAATTGGATCCTACAGATGAAGGCAAATGACAATAATTTTTGCGATAAAATCCTTTTAAGTGACGAGGCTCATTTCCACTTAAACGGTTACGTAAATAAACAAAATTGTCGCATCTAGGGCAATGAAAATCCTAGAGAAATCCACGAAATCCCGATGCATGCTCAACGTGTCACAGTTTGGTGCGGTTTTTGGGCTGAGGGTATCATTGGACCGTATTTTTTTGAAGATGAAGATGAACGAGCTGTTACACTAAACGGAGAACGATACCGAACGATGATTGATGTTTTTTTATGGGATCAAATAATGGACATGGATTCATAGAATATGTGGTTCCAACAAGATGGTGCGACATGTTATACAGCACGTGAAACATTGACTTTATTGCGTACATAGTTTGGAGGGAGGCTGATCTCCTGGAATGGGGACGTAAATTGGCCACCAAGGTCATGCGACTTGATGCCGCTAGACTATTTTTTGTGGGGCTATGTGAAGAGCAAAGCTTACGAAAGTAATCCACAAACCGTTCAACAGTTGAAAGAAGAAATTAGGCGAATAATTCGTGACATAACTCCGCAAATGTGTTCAGCAGTAATCGAGAATTTCAACAAAAGAATTGTGAGCTGCCAGAGAAGTCGTGGCGGTCATTTGACAGATGTTGTATTCCACGTATAATTGTACACTATCCAGCTTCGCACTGCCATAAATAACTTTCAGGTATGTTATGAAACGTTTCTTTTATTCGTTACCAACATTCAAAACCTCTTAATGGAATACCCTTTATATATATATATATATATATATATATATATATATATATATATATATATATATATATATACATATAAAAAACTATTCAAAAAGTCCTTTATTAATAATTCCATATTTTAAACGACGAGACATAGATTCAACTAACTTTTAACTATATTCAGGTGCTAGTTTAGCCCTCTCTTCCTGAAAAGCCAGTTTTAATTGCTTAATATTAAAACTTTAATGACTTCTAATTGCAATCTTTAAATGGTACCATAAATGTTCAATCATATTTAGATGTGGAGGAGTTTCCATTCCACAGTGTGGAGGGGTTTCCATAACTTTGAGGCAGTTATACAAGTATAACAACCAGGTCTTAACAAATCGTTCTTTTATTGCAAATTTCTGAGCACATTGTTGTAGGTTTTCTCTTAAGATGTCAAGATAAATATTTTAGTTCATAACCACTTCAATAAAATGTAGATTACCAGGGCCTTTGGCGGACATGCACCCATACTATTACGGAGCCGCCATAACGTCTTACAGTCGCACGAACATTCTTCGATTTTAGTGCTTCATTATCATCAGGGTTTCTCCACACCCTACGTAGTTCGTCAGAACCAAAAATGTTGAATTTACATCTCACTTACGAATATGACGTTTTTCCAAAATGAAAAATCCTTATCTCTGTGCTCTTCAGCAAATGCAAGACGTTTGATTTTTTGTTTGCCTTGCTTACATAGGGTTTCTTTCGTGCTAATCTACCATGTAAGTTGTTTCTATATAAAATTTTTTAATTGTTTGGGTGATTTTTTAGTGTGTCCGAACTTTTTCAGGGGTCGTTGTCAAACGAACTGTGACTTTGTGTGCAAGTCTGTAAATCTGTGTCTCGATAGTCTAGCAAATCATCATGGCACATTAAACATTAAAGCAACGCTTGCAAATGGTCGAAATTTATTATCAAAATCATGCTGCTTGATATTAAAACAAAAACAAAAATATGTGACTGCCGAAGAAAATATCGCGGCTGTTGCTGGCAGTGTTGGTGAAAACCCAAATTTATCAATTCGTCGCTGTTCGCAGGAAGTTGGGTTTTGTTGTTCGACTACGTGGATTATTTAATTCTGAAACTGAATGATATTGATCTGGAGATGTGGTTCCACCAGAACGGCTCCATATGTCATACTGCCAACGCAACAATCGATTTATTGAAGGAATAATTCGTTGAGAAAATTATTTTGAGCAACGGACCTGTTAATTAGCACCAGGATAATGTGATTTGACGCTTTTAGATTATTTTCTTTGAGGTTATGTTAAATCTTTGGCCTATGCCGATAAACCATCAACTACTCACGCCTTGGAAGCCAACATAACTCGGACAATTGCGGACATAAGACACCAACTGCTTGAAAAAGTGATCGGAAATTGGATTGATAGAATACTCTTTATCAGAATTAGCCGCGACGGACATTTGTCCGAAATTGTTTTCATACATTAATGCCATTGAATAGTATTTCTCATAAAATAAATAGTTTCAAGTCATCTAATTTGGTTGTTGTTTTGATTGAATTTAAACTTCAGACGCACTAAAACATCATCTTTTATTAAAGCTCGGCACAGAAATTAAACAATTATCACTAAGCTGGTGCCCTAAATAAATACGCATAATATTTTTAAAACAAATATAATGTTTGTAATGTTGAGCGTGCAACATAAAATCAATATGAATAAAAAACAACATTAACTTTAGTTATACCTCATAAAACTTATATCAGTTTATTATTCCTTTGTTAAAAACAGTAAATTAATACTTAAACATCAACTCACTATATTCATTGGCCTAGCCACGATGTTATTTGGGAAAATGTAACACAATTACTAAATAAAATCCATATCCCTGCTTATCGGATAGAAAGAAAAACGTTAACCGATATTAATTCAAATCCACGTATTATAACTTGGTACTTTTAGAATAAACCATTTTAAAATATAAATTGTTATTAAAACATTTTCAAAAATAGTGTATTAATTAAACAGTTGTTGAAACGAGACAGGTGCTATTCGTATTTTACCTACATTTTTGTTTACATTCTTATGATAGACTACAAGATGAATTTCAGGAAAATAGGTTATAAATGCCAATACTAAAAAACTATAGGAAGTAATTCCTAAAAAACTTTATTTGTACTTACCACACTGGAGATAATCTCCATCACCATCACAGTACACTCACGGATAATTTTCGCGTTAATAGCCACCGACAATTTAACTTTTCTATCGAACATAATATGAGACTTGTCAAACGCATGGCAGAAGCGTCGCACAGCCACCTACGATAGAAACGAGAATTCTATCGGCCCGAACATCAACAAAGAATTGTTCACATCGATGCCAGAGATTTTTTATACCGTCGTCTTTCAATTTTCTTTGAGATAGCAAAGAAACATTTATTCTATTTATATTTTTTGAATTTTTAAAATAAAGAAATATAATTTTAATATTAATTCAAATATAATTTATTTAAATTAATTCGTTTCTATTAACATTATATCAATACATACTACAACTAAATGTCAACAAAACTATAACATAATTAAAATAGAATAGAAAATTCAATACAATATATAGGGTAATTTTTTTTGTGCGTCCGAACTTTGGATTCAAATAAAAGAACAATCAAATTAGATGCGTTGAAACTTACACTTTCAAATAAATGATTTTTTTTAAATAACCATCTTTTTAATTTTTTGTTTATACATTTCAGGAAGTATATATATATATATATATATATATATATATATATATATATATATATATATATATATATATATATATATATATATATATATAAAGGGTATTCCATTAAGAGGTTTCGAATTGTTGGAAACGAATAAAAGAAACGTTTCATAACATACCTGAAAGTTATTTATGGCAGTGCGAAGCTGGACAGTGTACAATTATACGTGGAATACAACATCTGTCAATGTCAATGACAGGTTTCGAATGTTTTGTTTTGCGGAGAACGATACCGAACGATGATTGATGTTTTTTTATGGGATCAAATAATGGACATGGATTCATAGAATATGTGGTTCCAACAAGATGGTGCGACATGTCATACAGCACGTGAAACATTGACTTTATTGCGTACATAGTTTGGACGGAGGCTGATCTCCTGGAATGGGGATGTAAATTGGCCACCAAGGTCATGCGACTTGATGCCGCTAGACTATTTTTTGTGGGGCTATGTGAAGAGCAAAGCTTACGAAAGTAATCCACAAACCGTTCAACAGTTGAAAGAAGAAATTAGGCGAATAATTCGTGACATAACTCCGCAAATGTGTTCAGCAGTAATCGAGAATTTCAACAAAAGAATTGTGAGCTGCCAGAGAAGTCGTGGCGGTCATTTGACAGATGTTGTATTCCACGTATAATTGTACACTATCCAGCTTCGCACTGCCATAAATAACTTTCAGGTATGTTATGAAACGTTTCTTTTATTCGTTACCAACATTCAAAACCTCTTAATGGAATACCCTTTATATATATATATATATATATATATATATATATATATATATATATATATATATATATATATATATATATATATATATATATATATACATATAAAAAACTATTCAAAAAGTCCTTTATTAATAATTCCATATTTTAAACGACGAGACATAGATTCAACTAACTTTTAACTATATTCAGGTGCTAGTTTAGCCCTCTCTTCCTGAAAAGCCAGTTTTAATTGCTTAATATTAAAACTTTAATGACTTCTAATTGCAATCTTTAAATGGTACCATAAATGTTCAATCATATTTAGATGTGGAGGAGTTTCCATTCCACAGTGTGGAGGGGTTTCCATAACTTTGAGGCAGTTATACAAGTATAACAACCAGGTCTTAACAAATCGTTCTTTTATTGCAAATTTCTGAGCACATTGTTGTAGGTTTTCTCTTAAGATGTCAAGATAAATATTTTAGTTCATAACCACTTCAATAAAATGTAGATTACCAGGGCCTTTGGCGGACATGCACCCATACTATTACGGAGCCGCCATAACGTCTTACAGTCGCACGAACATTCTTCGATTTTAGTGCTTCATTATCATCAGGGTTTCTCCACACCCTACGTAGTTCGTCAGAACCAAAAATGTTGAATTTACATCTCACTTACGAATATGACGTTTTTCCAAAATGAAAAATCCTTATCTCTGTGCTCTTCAGCAAATGCAAGACGTTTGATTTTTTGTTTGCCTTGCTTACATAGGGTTTCTTTCGTGCTAATCTACCATGTAAGTTGTTTCTATATAAAATTTTTTAATTGTTTGGGTGATTTTTTAGTGTGTCCGAACTTTTTCAGGGGTCGTTGTCAAACGAACTGTGACTTTGTGTGCAAGTCTGTAAATCTGTGTCTCGATAGTCTAGCAAATCATCATGGCACATTAAACATTAAAGCAACGCTTGCAAATGGTCGAAATGTATTATCAAAATTATGCTGCTTGATATTAAAACAAAAACAAAAATCTTTGGGTTCCGAAGAAAATATCGCGGCTGTTGCTGGCAGTGTTGGTGAAAATCCAAATTTATCAATTCGTCGCTGTTCGCAGGAAGTTGGGTTTTGTTGTTCGACTACGTGGATTATTTAATTCTGAAACTGAATGATATTGATCTGGAGATGTGGTTCCACCAGAACGGCTCCATATGTCATACTGCCAACGCAACAATCGACTTATTGAAGGAATAATTCGTTGAGAAAATTATTTCAAGGAATGGATGGCCACCAAAGTCATGTGATTTAACGCTTTTATCTAACGTCTATGCCGATAAACCAGCTACAATTAACGCCTTGGAAGCAAAATAAATCGGACAATTGTTGATATAAGACCCCAATTACTTGAAAAAATTATCGTAAATTGGACCGCCACAACGTTTTACAGTCGCTCGAACATTCTTAGATTTTAGTGCTTCGTTAAGGGTTTCTCCACACCCTATGTACTTCGACAGAACCAAAAATGTTGAAATGTCATGTGCTTTGTCAGAAGTAGCCGAGGCGGACATATGCCCGAAATTGTTTTCAAGCGTTATGCCATTGAATATTATTTCACGTGAAATAAATAGTGTCAAGGCATCTAATTTGGTTGTTGTTTTATTTGAATTTAAAGTTCATACGCACTAAAACGTCTGAAAACAGACGAAGCTGAGGGAGCCATTTGAACGATATTATGTTTAAAACATAAATGTCATTATTCCAACGCAACAATCGATTTATTGAGGGAACCATTCGGTGAGAAAATTATTTTGAGCAACGGACCTGCTAATTAGCACCAGGATTATGTGATTTGACGCTTTTAGATTATTTTCTTTGAGGTTATGTTAAATCTTTGGCCTATGCCGATAAACCATCAACTACTCACTTAGTTTAGAAGCCAACATAACTCGGACAATTGCGGACATAAGACACCAACTGCTTGAAAAAGTGATCGGAAATTGGATTGATAGAATACTCTTTATCAGAATTAGCCGCGACGGACATTTGTCCGAAATTGTTTTCATACATTAATGACATTGAATAGTATTTCTCATAAAATAAATAGTTTCAAGTCATCTAATTTGGTTGTTGTTTTGATTGAATTTAAACTTCAGACGCACTAAAAACATCATCTTTTATTAAAGCTCGGCACAGAAATTAAACAATTATCACTAAGCTGGTGCCCTAAATAAATACGCATAATATTTTTAAAACAAATATAATGTTTGTAATGTTGAGCGTGCAACATAAAATCAATATGAATAAAAAACAACATTAACTTTAGTTATACATCACAAAATGTATGTCAGTTTATTATTCCTTTGTTAAAAACAGTAAATTGATACTTAGACATCAACTCACTATATTCATTGGCCTAGCCACGATATTATTTGAGAAAATTTAACACAATTATTAAATAAAATCCATATACCTACTTGTCGGATAGAAAGAAAAACGTTAATCGATATTAATTCAAATCGGCGTATTACAACTTTGTACGTTTAGAATAAACCATTTTGAAATATAAATTTTTATTAAAACATTTTCAAAAATAGTATATTAATTTAACAGTTGTTGAAATTAGATAGGTGCTATTCGTATTTTACCTACATTTTTCTTTACATTCTTACGATAGACCACAAGATGAATTTCAGGAAAATTAGTTATAAATACCAGAAACTATAGAAAGTCATTCCTAAAAAACTTTATTTGTACTTACCATACTGGAGATAATCACCATCACAGTGCACTCACGGATAATTTTCGTCTTAATAACCACCGACAGTTTAACTTTTCTATCAAGCTAAATATGAGAGTTGTCAAACGCATGGCAGAAGCGTCGCACAGCCACCTACGATAAAAACGAGAGTTCTGTCGGAACGAACATCAACAAAGAATTGTTCACATCGATGCCATAAATTTTTTTATACCGTCGTCATTAAATTTCCTTTGAGATAGCAAAGAAACATTTATTCTATTTATATTTTTTTTCGCTTTTTAAAATAAAGAAATATAATTTTAATATTAATTCAGATATAATTTATTTAAATTAATTCATTTCTTTTAACGTTATATCAATACATACTACGACTGAATGTTAACAAAATTAACGAAATTAAGTTATAACATAAATAAAATAGAATAGAAAATTCAATACATAATATAGGGTGATTTTTTTAGGGCGTCCGAAATTTAGATTCAAATAAAACAACAATCAAATTAGATGCCTTGAAACTTTGATATGATACATATGATATGATACATATTTACCAATACCGCTATTTCAATGGAGGATGAATAACCAGGTGCATTTTCTTGGTGAAACTGTATATTTTTTTTCGCCAAACGAGGGCGTTTCTTTTATCAGCTAATCGTGAAATTTAACCAACAATGTACAATAGTACTCTCTTGAGATAGTCTTCCTCTTTTTCAAACAGTCGATGAGGATAATGCCTTGCAAATACCATAAATCAGTGCCCATGATTTTTCGGTCCATGGAACCGTCTTCGCATTCATCGGGGCACGTTCGCCAGGTAAAGCCCGCTATTTTGGCTATTTCTTCCTTCCTGGTGTGTAATATTGAATCCACGTTTCATCAGAATACTTTCATATTCCCCAGTGAAGTAGTCAGTACAGTTCGTTTTCAGTTCACAGTGAACAAACACGACATCCATTGTGCTGATAACTTTTTTATGCCCAAATTTTCGTCCGAGAAATATATCTTCTCAAACCTTCAATCTCTGATCGGTCCACACGATATCATAAGTTTTGTTGATCGTTTCTTCAATAGTACCTCAACCGAACATCGTGATCATGAAACGTCATTCGTGCTGATTCGCCCACAACTAAACTCAGTAAACCACTTATGAACCATAAAACGTAAAGAAATAAACTGAATTTGGTGAAGGGTGAAGGGTGAAGGAATCCCCATAAGACTTTTTCAACCATTTTTAGGTTTGTGTGATGGTTTTTCCACCCAAAAAGAAGTGTTTAGAAATATATCGTCTCAACAGTTTCTCAAACCTTCAATCTGTGATCGGTCCACACAATATCATAAGTTTTGTTGATCGTTTCTTCAATAGTACCTCAACCGTACATCCTGATCATGGAAGGTCATTCGTGTTGATTCGCCCACAACGAAACCCAATAAACTTATGAACCATAAAACGTGAAGAAATGAACTGAATTTGGTGAAGGGTGAAGGAATCCCCATAAGACTTTTTCAACCATTCTTAGGTTTGTGTGATGGGTTTTCCACCCAAAAAGAAGAATTTAATCAACACATGAAATTTGTTGTTTTCCATTATAGAAAATATCGATCTTATCTGGTTTCGAAGACTATCATGACAAAATTAAATGTCATGTCGGCTTGATGTTCATGTAACATTATTAGAAAGGAAGATACTTTTCGGAATTACAATTACCTTTGCCATCGTTTCATGTTTTCTTCCAGGGTGAGTTACACCACATTCTTTCAGGAACAGAATCAACTACAAAATACGGTAGATGTATCTAAGTAAAATGATACACAGCTGAACCACCTTAAGTGTGTTCGGCAAATGACATACATAAAATAATATCTTAAGATTCACCCTCCTGTTTACTTGTAGTGCAAAGGAGAGTGGTGCGAAGCGTTCTATTCGAAATCGTCATCGTAGATCAAATTGAGGAAACACGAAGGAAGAGCAGACAATGATGTCGCAGTGGCCCATTGTCATGGGAGATTATTGTTCCATATATCTGATGTGTAGTTTCGTGGTTATTTTAGTAAATAACCTCGCGTGGACGGTGGGTTGCGTTCTGCGCGCCGTCGCCACCAATCATAAAATTATCTGATTTTTTAATCTATCCTCGTATACTCTATCATATATAGTTTTTAATACTCATGACCAAATAATTATACATACTTAGACAAGAGAAAAGAGATCTATCGAAGGCGTTTGATAAAGTCTAGCTACCTCTTATAGATGTTATACCCGTAAAACGACGAAATCATACATGAAGTGACAACGATGAATAATGGGTACAGGCTGAATGATGAACTACTAAGCATGATATACCACGCGGATAATGAGGTAATTTTAGCAGAAACAGAGGACTTATAAAGACAATATCAGAAATTCCATCAAACTAGTAAAAAATATGCTGATAAAAATAAAAATATGAATAAAACATGCTGATCTCTATAAACAAGGCAAAATGTATGACCTTGTCCAAAGAACTGATAAGATGCAAACTGGTGGTAAATAAACAGAGACAAACCAATGATGATGAATCAAGTAGCAATGATCTAGCAAACAACTCAAAAAAGCTGCGGCAATAGCAGGCTGCTTAAAAGATTTTACCTGGAGAAATAGTTATATGCGCATTGAAGACTTGAGTAAAACAGACAATAACAGATGATATCGCGATCCGAGCTGACACAAAGAAAACTATAAGCATTCTACGAACAGCAGTGATGAAAACTCTAAGAGCAATAGGAGGAAAGACCTTTAGGGATAGAGTGAGAAAGAGCGAAATCAGAGCAACATGCAGAGTAGATAGAAGGAGATGGAAATATTGGCGAGACCACGTGGAGAGGATGGAACAGAATAGATTGGCTCAGATCATTAAAGAAGGAAAATCAGCGGATGCAGAGCGGCGGCCAAACCACCTTAAAGATGGAAAGATACTTGGACATCTAATCTCAGGAAATTTATCAAAATGACCTTCGAAAGATTAAACAGATCATTAGGTCTCCTTAAAGAACAAGAAGAAGAAGAAGAAGAAACAAATAATATAATTTTCAGTTAATCGCCATTTCATTCATGGGCTCTATTGTTGCAATAGTACCGTACCAAGTTATACCAAAATAGTTTTATAACGTTACAACTTTCTTTTTAATATCGTCAGTATAATGTCATTTGCCCAACTCTATAAAACAAGCGGTTGCCTCAGCTTTGACGGTTGTCTCAGCTATGAAATTAATCTTCAACTAGCGAACCATTTGTTCTGATTTGGGAAAAGAAAGTAACTGCTGGGAGTTAAATCCCGCAAATGCGGGTCATATAGAAACATTTCGAAGTGGTGAAATTTTGCAGCAGCAACCCGAGATGTGTGTGTAGGTACGTGAGAAATCAATTCTTCTTATAGTAAAGAGGGATGCTCCCCGGTTATGGTCCCGCCTTTTGCCAAGTAATCTACGAGCACCACACCACGAGAATCTCAGAGAATCGTGGTCATGACTTTTCCTGTAAATGGAACCGTTTTTGCTTTTGGACCTGAGCTCTTTCACCTACCTCCTTCCACTTACTGTTTAGATTGCATTTTCGCCTTTAGCGTATAATGATGAATTCATGTTTAATATACTGTTATTAAACGTCGAACAAACTTACCAGAATCGAGTTTAAATAAATCTAAACACTCTTAAGAAGTGTTAAT
The DNA here is from genome assembly GCA_031761425.1 of Cosmopolites sordidus. Lineage (NCBI taxonomy): Eukaryota > Metazoa > Arthropoda > Insecta > Coleoptera > Curculionidae > Cosmopolites > Cosmopolites sordidus. The sequence continues at coordinate 140,915 of JARFXV010001095.1, read as the reverse complement.
TCAAATGCGTCTTTAGTCGACTATTAGCAAACGCAGTTTTTTAGGGCCTCGTGGTTGGCGAATGTTACGTCCCTCATTTGGTTACACAGCGAGCGGACGAGGTGATAATCGGTTAGTGCAAGATCTGGAGAGTACAGCGGGCATGAAAAAACCTCTCATTCAATATAATTCAGGGCCTCCTTAACGATGTTTGCAGTGTGATGTAGTGGATTGTCATGGAGCACTTTATGGCCATGGAGCAGATCATGGCCTTCTTGGAATGGAGATCTTGCTTAACTCTCGGTTTTTGCGTATCTCCTATATCCGCCCACTCCTTCCTTTGCTTCATATTGATGTAGAGACACCATTTTTCATAACCCGTAACGATCCTGTTCGAGATTCAACGATTCTGCTTGTGGTCGCGGACTGCTAGGTGTTGGGGGAGATTTTGATCAGCTTTGTTGCGGTAATTTTCCGTCGCATGACAGGAGATTGTCGCAAAGTCACAGTCCATCTTCTCAGCCAGTTATCGGCATGTTTGACGGCCGTTCTCCTTCAAAAGAGCTTTAAGATGGCCCTCGTCGAAGTCGGGAAGTCGAACACAGCGGTGCGTGTCGTCCAGGCCGAAGTTGCAATGTTTGAAATTGTCAAACCAATCTCGAGCACTCCAATCAGCTATAGCGTCCTCTTCATATGCGACACAAATGTATCGAGCTGCTTCTACAGTTTTTTGCCGCCTGGAAGTTTTTCAGAAAAATGATACCGCTAACCAGGACCTACTGTGAAAGTTTATAGAAACAGGTGAAAAGAAATCAGGTTTAACCTCTCTGAGTTTTGTTTTGATCTATAGTCGAATTCCATTCTGACTTGACGGTTGATCTCATGTGTATATCTTTGGGATTGGGAAGCCGTTCATTATTGATTCTGGCCAATGTATTTGCCAATTGATTTCCTTGTACCCCTTTATGTCCTGGGAACCAGGCAAATCTCAGTAGATCACCTCTGACCAGCCGGTATTCATGTTCCTCCAAGATCAAGCTCACCACAGGGTGATCAAGGTGTATGTTGTGAATCATGCTGAGGATATTATGAGAGTCTGATATTATGTAAAGAAAATAAAATTAATTATTAAAATGCTCGCCACTTGTTCGCAACGTTGCATTGCTGTTTTTTCTTCCTAAAGCAAAATATCGTTGTTTTTTTATTATATGTGTTTTAAAAAACAGATTAGAGTTTTTACGCATTTCTAAAGGAGAAAATGGATAAAAGAAGAAATAATAACAAGTATATTATATTTATTTATTTTTCCCTGTGAAATTACAAGACCTTCATAACTACAAGCCATATCAGCATGTCTAAATTGTAAGACGTGATAAAATATGAAATAATTAATAATTAAAATAATTTAATAGAAGAATGAATGATACAATTTTGACAAAGTTAAAATAACAGAGCAAAGCAATTTGTGAATATATACAGATATCGAACTAGAATCAAACGCATTGTTCTAAGGCAATACTTTCCACTGAGTGTTGTTATTAAATAAAGGATAATGGATAATGAATCAATTTTAAGCATCATTATTTAAAGCAAACAATATGTACATAAATTGATTTTCAATCGTGAAACTAAAATAACAGTATTAGAAGTTAAAATAGCTATATATCCCTAGATAAATCTCTTATAGTTCACCTCTTAGTGCTTGAAACTTTAACAACCCAAAATAAAGTTGCATAAAAAATTGATGTATATTCCAATATACAAATTAAAATATCCACTATAAAATAAGTTAAACAAGATGTATGTAATGTTTAGATATATTTATTTTTTTTACGACAATAACATTTTTTGGGTTATTATAGTTCACGTTATATCACAAGCCATACACATTTCAAATATTTATAAGGCAGTGACAAACCAATTTTTTTGAGCTTCAGTTTTTAAGAGCATAATTTTTCATAAAAAGCAATTTGAATTTGCACAGCTGCATATTGCACCCATAAAAATCAGTATGTTTCTTGATGATACTTTCGAAAATAATTTTCTGAATAAAACCTCTTAGATATTCAGTCTTTCGAAAGATATCAGCAAGGAATCATAACGGACACGATAAGCAAAATCACTATGAGGAGAACGCAAAAATTGACAATATACACTTTCATTTATTAGAACTAATCTTAAAATAATATAACGTGAAACTAGTTTTAACTTAAGGTTATAAGTGACCAAAGAAAAAGGCGCTGCTAGGCTCAGTTTGAGATACAACACTGACGGTGAAGCAACAGGTTCCAAAACGTTGTGTGGATGTCCTAAGAACGAAGGTAACCGACCAAGTAGTTGGGTGGCAACTTTCCAGTTCGGTCCTTACGAACTAAAAAAAAAATTAAATTAATATTTTTTTTGAAAAATAATTTTTGTCGGATAACGCTAATGCGGGTAAAAAAGCTGCTCTCAAATGTAAGTGCTAAAATTATTAGGCTGTAACAAACGTTTATGCTTTTTATACTTTGTAAATATTAAAGATAATACTTTACTCCTCGGAGGTTTAATCCGATTGCAACTCTTTGCTCCGAGAAATAAAAATTTCTTCTTCAGTATTAAAGTGAATTTTATGGTTTATGAATCGGTAATTTTTTTCATTTTCAACAAGGTGGTGCACTTCCATATTATCATCACGACGTAAGGGCTTACGTTAAGACTCCAGAACAGATAGATTTGACGAAGAGGTTGCACGTTCACCTGACCTTACACCGCTGGACTTATTTTTATGGGGATACATTAAAGACAAGGTATATAAGACAAAACTGGCAACAGTCAATGAATTAAGAGTAGGGATTGAAAGAGAAAGCAGACAAATACCAATGAAAATGATTCTCGATGTTGCAATACCATTGCTTCTCGTTATAAGCAATGCCTGAACCACGACTGTTCCTGTAGCATTTTTTTTTGAAACCCTAAAGTAAAGTGTATAAAAATAAATACTGATTTTAGAACCAGTCAAAGAGTGTATACATTTTTTGGGGCACACTGTTCTTTAGTATCCATTATACCGCTGTGAACTCGTCTCACATTTGGTCAAACAATCTCAGACACATTTGAAGAAAGTCAAACAATCTCAGACATATTTGAACAAAACGAGTATTTGATCATTATAAAGAGCGACGAAGATCATTTCCATTTACATGGGATAGGCAATCAATCAAAACTACAAATTTTGTGTCTCAGAAAATATCCGTGAATTGCACCAGAGACAAGTTACACGGTCCAAAAATAGGCAAATTTTCATGAATGGCTCCAAACGTAGGTTCGTGAAAATGCCATTCACTTAAATGATATTGTTTTCCGCATTTGCATTGAAAATAGCTCGTTAAACTGATTATTAATAAAACAATTATTACAAAAAATTATTGAAGTCACACTTGTTTAATAACTGTTCGTTTCCAGTATACTACCTTGAATTTTGAGCTTCCAATTTACCTTTTTGTTTGCTCCATGAATGTATCATACATGTATGTATTTTAAATATATATATATATATATATATATATATATATATATATATATATATATATATATATATATATATAAATATATATATATATATATATATATATATATATATATATATATATATATATATATATATATATATAGATATATATATATATATATATATATATATATATATATATATATATATATAATATATATATAGATATATATATATATATATATATATATATATATATATATATATATAGATATATATATATATATATATATATATATATATATATATATATATATATATATATATATATATATATATATATATATATATATATATATAGATATATATATATATATATATATATATATATATATATATATATATATATATATATATATATATATATATATATATATATATATATCATCATCAGCCCGCATCGATCCACTGCAGGATGAAGGCCTCTTCAGCATGCTTCCAACCTTCACGGTCCTGGGCTTTCCTCTGCCACTCGGGTCCAATATACTTAACGATGTCATCAATCCATCGTGCTTTCGGTCTTCTTCGCGGACGTTTGCGATCAAGCGGTATCCACTCCAGGATTGCCTTGGTCCATCTGTCGTCCCATCGCCTCGCTATATGGCCTGCCCATCTCCATTTCAACTGTTTTACTCTTCCAATGATGTCACAGACTTTTGTTTGTTCCCTGATCCATGGGCAGGACTTTCTGTCTGGTCTTGTAATGCCAAGCATACATCTTTCCATTCCCCTCTGTGCCACCCGAAGTTTTTGAATTGATTGCGATGTGAGTGTCCAGGTTTCACTTCCGTATGTCATAACGGGTAGAACGCACTGATCGAATACTTTTCTTTTCAGGCAAAGTGGGAGTCTGCTCTTAAACACTATGTTGAGCCTACCAAATGCCTGCCAGCCACACTTAACACGCCGTTCCACCTCCCGGGCGGTATTCCCCTCCACGGAAATTCTCTGCCCAAGATATATAAAGCTGTCTACAATCTCTAAATCCTTTCCTAGAACTGAAATTCTTCTGTCCTGAGCGAAGTTATTGAACATAACCTGACTCTTTTTCAGGTTCATTTTCAAGCCAAATGGTTCGCCAGCCCTTTACAGTTCTTGTATGCGTCTTTGCAGCTCCTCTGGGTCTTGTGAAATGAGAATAATATCATCTGCAAATCTAAGATGGTTTAAGTTTGCACCATTGATCTTTACACCATCCTGTTCCCAATCCAGTTTACGGAATACTTCTTCAAGGCCAGCCGAGAAAAGAATAGGCGATATTGCGTCACCCTGCCGTACACCTCGTTCTATATTCATTTCCCACTTCAAGATCATCAAAGTGAATTGTGGCTGTAGCTCCATCATATATCGATTCTAATAGGTTTACATAGGCTCTCTCTACACCTTGGCTAAGCAGTGCATCCATTATCGCATGCTTTGAGATAGAATCAAATGCTTTTTCGTAGTCGACAAAAGCCAAGCACAGTGGCATGGTGTATTCGTTGTGCCTTTCTATGACCTGCTGTACAACCTGGATGTGATCCATTGTACTGAATCCACTTCTGAATCCTGCTTGTTCTCTTGGTTGTGCGTCATTCAGTTTTTTTAATATTCTTTTAGAAATTATCTTAGTGAAAACTTTGTACATCACTGATAGGAGGCTTATTGGACGGTAGTTCTTTAAATCTTCCTGTGCTCCTTTTTTATGTAAAAGGATCACTTCTGCATTTTTCCATAAGTCAGGTACTTTTTGTTCTTTGAGGCATTTTGAGTATAATTTTGCCAGTGTTTTATGTAACGTCCGACCACCAGCTTTTAGCATTTCGACAGTTACACTATCCTTTCCTGGAGCCTTGCCCTTCTTCATCAATTCTATAGCATTTGTTACTTCCTCCACTAGGATATCTGGCATTATATATTGTTCTTCCGTGGGTATTGCTGTCCCTGACTGGCTCTGATCTTCATATAACTGGGAATAAAACCTTCTGACAATCTCTAACATTTGGATACGCGTCCTGCACACTGTGCCATCCTCACGCTTTAAAGCATATATTTGCGTTCTTTTGTTTCTCAGCTTCTGTTTAGCTTTGTTAATTCCTTTGTTTTTTTCCAGGGTTTTTTGCACTAGCTGCATATTGAATCGGCGCGTGTCCTCTCTGATACGTTTTCTTATAGTTTTGCAGAGCTCAGTGTACTCGACCCTGCCAAAAGGACTACCTGCATTTCTCATTGCTCGCCGTTTCTTCATTAAATCAATGGTCTCACTGGAGATTTTTATTTGTTTGAGACATTTTTCCTCTGGTGCTATTGAAGCAGCCGTTTGAAGTACATTGTTGGCGATTTCTTCATATTGAACTGATATTTCCACCTCCTCTGGATCTTGTAACGCAGCAAACCGGTTTGACAAAGCAATCTCAAAATCGCTTCCTCTCTCCAGCAGTTTTCCAGAATCCACCTTGCCCTTCTTTGATCTTACCATTCTTTCGCGCTCTTTTCGACAGTCAATCCGAACCCTTGCTCGTACCATTTGGTGGTCACTTCCAACACTAAAATTGTTAAGGACAGTACAATTGGTAAATATTGTTTTATCGTTGGTCATGATGTAGTCAATTTCGCTTGTGAGCCCAGATGGACTTTTCCATGTCCATTTTCTGCTGATATTTTTCTTATAGAATGAATTCATGATATATAGTTCTTGTCCTTCAGCAAAATCAACTAATCTGTCACCTCTATTGTCTCGCTCACCAGTTCCATATGGGCCAGTTGCATTTTCGTCTGTTCTTGTTGTTCCAATTCTGGCATTAAAATCACCCATCAGTATTTTGTACCTACATTTCTCCTTGTATAAAAGCTGGGCCACATCATCATAAAATTCCTCAATTTCCTCATCTTTATGGCTTATAGTTGGTGCATAAGCTTGGACGATTTGAAGCCTAAACTTTTTATTCAGCTGAATGACGCATTGGGCTAATCGGTCGGATGTACTTTCAAATTTTACCACACTGTCCTTCAGCTTTCGATTGATGAGGAATCCTATTCCGCCACATCTGCCATTTTCCGTACCTCGAGTGTAGAGTACGTGTCCAGTTGGTTCCAGTTTGATTAACTCTTCACCCTTCCTTCGTGTTTCACAGAGCCCAATAATATCCCAATGTATGTTGTCAAGTTCGATTAACAGTTCTTGCAATCGGGCCTCTGTTTTCATAGTCCGTATATTTAACGTTGCAATGTCAAAAGTCCAATGGCAGCCTGATCTAACCCGGTGATTCTTAGCACCCTCTGCCTTGGGGCAGGTCTTCCCGTAGGTAGTTGCCCCTTGGCCTCCGGGGAATGAGGGCCGTGTTTGAGGTTGTACTGTCATATTTCAACATATTGAAGGTATGGACCGTAATCTGCCACGCTAGTCCAATGCGGGTTGGCAGATTTTGGATCATGTTAGTCTGAGGCCTCCGCTGTGACCTGTCCGCCAGGGGTGACCCTCCCAGGAGCATAGACTTCATACGGCATAGCTCAATGCTTCATTGCCCTACTCAAACCCCTTTACCACGTCAAGGTCTGATCCACAAAGGGGGTATATATATATATATATATATATATATATATATATATATATATATATATATATATATATATATATACATACGTATATATGTATTGTATGTATATATATATATATATATATATATATATATATATATATACATACAAGGTGCGTCTCACCGAAAACAGGATTGACGTTCTGACACAATTGACATGACATTCGGATCAAATGATTTCGGAAATGAACATCGAACGAATATTAAATTTTCTTTTAAACTTGGTAAAATATTCACCGAAACGTTTGAATTAATGAAACAGTTGTATGGTGAGGATTGTTTATCCCGTGGTAGAGTCGACGAGTGGTTTACACGATTTAAACAAGGTCGTGAGGACAAGGACGAAGAACATCTTGGTCCGAAAAATGATGTGGTTACTCAAAGTAACTTTGAAATTGTGCGTGAATTTATAAAATAATCAGCCAAAATCTTCGTTGCGATACATGGAAATGGAATTGAACATGTCCAAAGATTAATTGTATTGCATATTGTTTCGCAGATGGAAAAACATGTATTAGGTTTTTCTCCGGGTGTGCATCCGGTTGTCAAACTGGTCCCTGCCGGGATCTTGTAGACGTTTCGCCATAATCTCATTTGGCATCTTCGATGCTTCGTGCTAAAATATCCCATCAATGTATAATAATGAATAAAGTAATTGTTTATATTCAGACTAATACCACTTATGGTAATGGATTAACCCAAACTCTCTTCACCAACCTTTCAATTCAAACTCTCAATTCATACTCCCTCGAATTCCCACGTAGCCCTGTCCACGTTTCTTTTAAATGAGTTTAAATAAAATATATTACTAAGGGTTCCCATTTTTATTTTATTGCCCACCAGTATATATAATATAACAAACTTTTTAATACAGACAATAATATCATACTCAGAAACTACCCAACGTACTTCGGAATCATTTCAACTTATTATTTAAAACACATACAGTCAAATATTAAAATGCTCTACTCATAAGACCAATTTTTAAATATGCTGTATATTGCACAAAATTAATTTCGAATTGTTTATCTGAAACTTTATATTCGAACTAAAACAATTTTGCAAAATACCAACCAGTAAAATTTACTACAAAACCACATGTAAATTATATTCAACCCACAATACGTTCCAAAACATATCCCAAAGTAAAAAAAAAAAATGTTTGCTGCGATTACACCTTTTTCTCGTTACGTGCACCGCCCACAAAAACAAAACTGAAAAATTTTGGTATTTTCCTGGCGCTTATTTGGAGGAAAACTTTAAAAAAACTCATTCATTACATTTGCGGATGGAAAAAATGTAAAAAAGGTGAGACCTAAAAGTAAAATGCGACAAAAGAGGAGGTGTGAATACAAGGTCGATTAACTCTTAAATGGGATTGACAGGAAGCGGTAGAAAATGGCCGAAAAAGAGCGAAACTTTCGAAAATAGAAATTAACTTTTTAAAGCATCTATTCAGTTTTTTTTTTCCTTTTAGAATGGAGAAGTTTTTAATTAAAATCGTTTTTGATTAAAAATACTCCGCAACTTTTTATTTCTTTAATTAAGGCTAATGGATTCCAGTTAGCAATGAACAAAAATATTTTTCAAAAATAATATCAGCTTTTATGAATGTGACATCTGGATAAAATGCAGATAATCTTTATATATATATTATATCATTTTTACGAGCAAAAATGATAAAAATACAATGAAAAAGAAATCGAACTTTGTCATTAACAATGTCAAGTTCTATATTTCGAATTTTTATTTTAAATATTGAACATATTTATTTAAAGTAATTTTTAATGAAAAATTACCTGCAACATTTTGATCAGTAATGCGAATAGATTGCAGGAATCATTAGGAAATATACTTTATCTACTTCATAGGTGAAAAAAGGGAAGATAGGCAATATCTACTTTACACATGTAAAGTGCTTATATTGTTTGACAGAAGCAATTTCGGCAAATACGTGAGAGAAAAATTTTATTTGGCTGTTTTTAAAATTGTATTAAGCCATTTAATATCCGAAAAGGCAAAAATGTTTACAAACGCAAAAACAAGATCTTTCATGTGCCGTACGCGACACAGAAACTTTAGTAAAAGAACTTTAATGTTAGCGATGTACCACCTACTAGACAATCGGACGAGGCTCGTGGCAATAAAATGTTGGTGATCCGTAAGTGGTTCAGAAAGATTCGTGAAAACAACTTTACTATTAGCCATGCACCACCTTCTAGACAATCGGCCGAGGCTAATGGCAATAAAATATTGGCGCTAATTGAAAGTGGTCGGCATATAACAACTCGAGGCATTGGAGAAATTCTTGCAATCATGGATGCTGAATAACATCGAGAAGAACGTTCGACTTCTACTAGAGCCTACCGTGACTCTAGAACTCTAGGAACAGAACTAGAGATTTCTTGCGAACAACTTACCTCTGAAGAAACAATTACTTGAAAAGCCCTTTCCAGAACTGAAGTAAGCAGTTCCAACAAGAGATCTGGTAGTAACGCCTGTTCGAAGTTTTTCCTAAAACCGCCGGAGCTAGAGAAAAAGAAAATTGCATGCTCTCACCATCTGCGGATACAGTTTCTATGGACCACAGTGCTAGATACTATTCTTCGGTCTCCGTGTCCGACGTATAATAGGTGTCCTCCAAGTCGAAAAAAGGCGTTTTCTGTCTCTAAAAAAATCGCCCACGTTACTTCATCGACTTTAATGACCAATCAAAAGCTAGCAACTTCCGGTGGCAATGTTGAGATACTTCGGCCAAAGTCCCGCCAATTGTTTTGATAGATAAATCAAAGTTAATTCAAATTCTTCTCAAAAAGAAAAATATGAACGTTGAGCTAGCCACAATAAAGCCGGAGGAATCCCCAAAATGGTAGCAGATTTCCAAGCCATTACCTGGTTCTTCGAAAATAGAAAATACCCCTATTATACGCATTGCATCCCTGAGGACCGTAATCTTCGAGTTTTAAGCAGAGGCATTCTTGAATCTATTCCGATTCAAGAAATCAAAAAGAAACTTCTTTCAATGGGATTTTATCCAGTCTATATTTAAAAATGGACAACAAAAAAGGGGAAGTTTATCGTAATAGTCTAGGTGATTGTTCCTCGCGGGTAGAAAGCCAAAAACCCAAACGGCCAAATTGTGTAGTACTTTTACTGCCAGCTTTTCGGCCATTCTTCAAAAAAGTGCAAAAATGATTAAAAATCCAGCAACTGTAGAGGATCGCATACCGAGTATTTTTGCGACTTCACATCAAGACCCACCTTGAATCTCAAAGAAATACAGTTCCATCTAAATCTTCTACTTTACAAGCTAGTCCCGCAAAAATCCCATATTTATTCACCATCTGTTTCCAAAGCCTGGAATTTGACAAAACCAGTATCCAATTGTTGATAGAGACATAGGACATCCAATTAAGTTCTGCGAAGTTCACCTAGATTTCGATCCAAATTCCCCCACGCTTATTAACCCTCATCATCATCCTTCAGACAACCTCCGATAACCTCCTGAAATAGACACTCTAAGCCACATGAGTCAAATGTGTCACAGCTGTATTTAGATATAAATAAGTACACCACGAAAGAATTTCTGCAGCGATTCGGGAATGTTTTGTGCCAGCGAACGTGCTCCGAAGAAGACGACTAAGCTTCCATTAGCGGGAAAGGTTATACCCACGGTTTTCTGAGATTCGCAAGACGTTATTTTTATCGATTATTTGAAAAAGGGAAACGCGTTCACAGGTGAGTATTATACTGCATTATCAGTAAAATTTCACGCAGAGTTGATAAAAAGCGTCCTCATTTGACGAAGAAAAAAGATCTGCTTCTACGACAATGCACATGTCCATTGGTCCGCCGTTTCAACAGCAAAATTAGTTAGTTTGCACTGGGAATTGATGCCGCATCCACGCTATTAACCGCATTTGGCCCCCCTCGACCTTTTTTTCTTTCCAACCCTGAAGAAATGGCAGGGTGGAAAAAAATTCACATACAATAAAGAGATCAACACCGAAATTGAGAGCTATTTAGCAGAGTTTCCCAAGTCGTAACTATTATAATAAAGTTATAAAATCATTTGGCGAAACATTTCGGGCTAAAAGAAGACTCTACCTTCGTATATAATAAAACATTTTTTTTTTCTTAATATACTGCCAATTTCCAAAACTCATGTCACTTCAAACTTTAAAAATAATGGGTTGTTCCATAAGTTCCACCATTTTTCTTTTTTTGGCCAAATAAAAATATGCATTCGAAAGCCCTTTTCTTACTCTACAAAGCTATTGGCATTATTTTCGGGAAAAACTTAATTTTTATTAAATTTCAGGCTTTTGAAATTAAAATTCCAGGCGGCAAAAAACTTCATTTTCAACACTTCATATATTTCTCCTTTCGTTGTGGTCAAAAAGCTGCAGAAGCAGTTCGAGATATTTGCACGGTATGTAAAGAGGACACTATAACCGATCGAACTACTCGATATTAGTTTGTCAAGTTCGAAAATACCAACTTCGACCTATACGACACGCCTCTCCCTGGTTAACCTTCCGACGAGGATTATCTTAAAGCCCTTTTGAAAAAGAACGGCCGTCAAACATACCGAGAATTGGCTGAGAAGATAGACTATGACTTTGCGACAGTATCCCAATAATTTCAATCTATCAAAAACTCGAGTTTGGGTGCCACACAAACTAAACTCCGAGCAGCGTGCGACCCCAAGCAACAATTAGTGTATAGAATCGTCACGGGAGATGAGAAATGGTGTCTCTATGCCAATATGAAGCAAAGGAAAGAGCAGGTGGCTGCAAAAAATACACCAAAGGCGAGAGTTAAGCAAGATCTCCATCCCAAGACCATGATATGCTTTTGGTGGGACTGGGAGGGTTTCGCATACTGGAAAATGTTGAAAAAGAACAAGACGGTCAATGAATTCTGACTGACTGAACGACCCGATCAACAAGGCCAAGGCATCTTGCTCCACGACAATGCACGACCTCACACAGTAACCAACGTCAAGAAGGCCCTGATTGATCTCGAATGGGAGGTTCTTCCGCATCCGCCGTACTCTCCAGATCTTGCATCAGCCGATTATCACTTCTTCCACTCTCTGTCCAAGCAAATGAGGGGCATAACCTTCGCCAACGATGAAAACTCCCAAAAACTGGTTTAACAACTTCTTCGAGTCCAGGCCCGGTGATTTCTGCTGGAACGGTATCAGTAAATTGGTCGAGAGGTAAGAGTGGATCCTGAACAATGATGAAATATACACCATTGATTAATTTATTGCTAAACCTTGTTGCTTTTTTAAATAAAAATAAAAAACGACGGGAACTTATGGAACAACCCAATATATCATGTAAAATTAATTTAAAACAGGATTATTTTCCTGTTGCTTCGAAATAAAATTTAAACAATTTTAAAAATATTATCCTATAAAAAATCGTTACGCAGAGCAAACAAAATACTAAAATTGCGGTCAAATAAAAACAATCTAAAATATAATACTAAAATCCCATGTAAATTATGTATCAACTCGCGATAAGTTCCAAAACACATTCCAGGACAAAAATAAAATAAATGTTTGCTCGGATTACACGTTTTCCTCGTTAAATGCTCTGCCCACAAAAAAAAACTGAAACATTTTGGCATTTTCCCCCCGGTTATCTTGGGGGAAACTTTTAAAAAGTAATTTATTTCATTTGCCAGAGGCAAAAAATTTTAAAAGGTGAAACCTAAAAACGAAAATCGACAAAGAGGTTATGTTATGTATGTAAAGGCGATCGTTTCCAAAATTCGATTAGCGGGAAGCTACAGAAAATGGCTAAACAAAGAAGAAACTATGACAAATATGAATGAAACTTTTTGTGGCCATCTATTTCCCTTGTTTTTTCCTAAATCCGAAAAGCTTAAGCTTAACGCGTAAGTTACGTCATTCCTTTGAGTATATTGAAATAATTTAGTTCGTAAGGTCGAGTGATGTAGTTGTATTAAGTCCTAAGTTAATTCTCGGCCTCTACATTTCATAGTCTGCAGAGCCCATTCCAATATGATAATAATTAAAACATTTTGTATTTACTTCACAATATATTCAAGATATTCTCTGGCATAGAATGTTATGCATATAACTTAAAGTTTTATAAAGAATATCTTGAATATGTTGTAAAATAAATACCAAGTGTTTTAATTATTATCATTGTTACTATGTTTCACCAAGAGTAAACCGCACAATCATTGATTTTTCAGCTTCAAAACGAGGTATAATACACGAGCCTACTGTGAATAACACATGACATCGGTCAATAAGTCCCCGGTCTGAAAAATAAAACACAATTATTTTGCAGTTTCATTCATCAATATATTCTCCTTGAAGAGCAATACAAACATTTGAACGCTTTGCTAAGATTTCAACGCCTTTTTTATAGGACGATTTCTCTTTGTATATCCTTCAGTTTCGGTAATTACCTTTTCATTAGAGCGAAATTTGTTTCCAGCAATAATTTTTTTAAGGTCTAAGAATAGGAAATAGTCGCTGAAGATCCGGGTGGACGAGGAAGCACTTTAAAATGCAATTCCTAAAATTTAGCCATCGTTGCCTGCGATTTATGACTCGGTGTATTGTCTTGGTGAAACAGCATTTTTTGTTCATCAGGAACCTTTTTGTTGCTCGTCCTTCAAACGTACCAATAACGCTATGTAATATTCGCTATTGAAGGTTTTATCTTTCTTAAGATAATCAATGAATAATATCTTATAGGCATCCCAAAATACAGAGGCCATAACCTTGCCTGCCGATGGTTGCGTTTTTGGTCGCTTTGGGCGCCTTTCACCGGCTTCTGTCCACTCAACTGACTGCTGATTTAACTCCGGAGGTTATTGATGGATCCATATTTCATCCATTGCCACATACCGCATAAAAAATCCTTTTTATTTCGCTTAAACAGCTCCAAATATAGCTCAGAATCATCAATCAATATGCTATTGTTTTTGGTCCGCTGTGAGCAAACGCTGTACTCATTTTGATAAAAATTTACGCATTCATGCAAAATGATGTAAACACTTCCTTTCGATATCTTCATGCTATCAGCTATCTCCTGCAGCTGTACTTGTACGGTTTTCGGAAATAATATTGTGAATTTTTCTGATATTGTCTAGTGTAACCACCTCATTTGGACGTCCAGAGCGTTCAGCATCATCGGTGCTTCTATGGCCACGTTCGAATTCAGAATAGCAATCAATTATGGTTGATTTTCCTGGGGCAGAGCCCGGGTTATGTTTATCAAGCCACTGTTTGCTTCAACAGTATTTTTCATCAAAGCAATGCTTAATCAACACACAAAATCACACATCAACACATGGACAACCTCTTCATGTAGACCGACAAATCTTAACTTCTAGCCTATCTTAACTTTGTCATTTGTCTCCTTTGAAGTTGTAATTACCAAATTCATACACCGTTCGAATGACTATGCCCAGAACATTTGCTCTCTTTTCACACTGACAGTCACTAAGTAATGCCTGGAACGTTGACGTGACGTATATTAAACAAATCAATCAACCAAACCGAATTTAAATGGTATTGATCTGGAAGAGATGTGATTCCATCTCCACATGTCATACAGTCAACGCAACAATCGATTTATTGAGGGAACAATTCGGTGACAAAATTATTTCGAATAACGGACCTGTTAATTGGCCATCAAGGTCATGCTATTTAACGCCTTCAAATTATTTTCCAAATCAGTGATTATGGAGGCCTTGGAATCCAAAATAATTCACACAATTGCTTGAAAAAGTGCTCGGAGATTGGAGTCATACAATACGCATTGTCAGAAGTAGCCGCGGCGGACACTTTTATATATATATATATATATATATATATATATATATATATATATATATATATATATATATATATATACATACAAGTCATTTCAAAACATAACCCATTTAGACAAGATTTCAAAATGGTACAATCACTGGCACTTTTCTTTCCACAAAAAATATTATTGCTTATTTTTTTTTTGCAAAAGGACCACATTTCGAAAACTCGTACCATGTAAAAAATACTTTTCTGTGCTCAAAAATGGACTTCACTAGTGTGAGATGATATTTAAACTTGCATAACTTACATAATTGACACACGTAAAACTTGCATTTAACGCGTGAAAACCGGTACCAGTATCAATTTAAAGCTAACATGTCGACAGGAATTTGTCAAGATGCCCAATGCATTATGGTCGTTTTGTACAGGATTATTTGAGCAGAAAATATCCCGAAAGGCAGATTGGGCGCAGGGGTCAATTGAGTGGCCTCCTCGTTCCTCGGACCTAAACCCCCTTGATCTCTTTTACTGGGACTACATAAAAGAAAAAGTGTATTCAAAACTAATATAAAATCTAGCCGAACTGCGTCACAGAATTGTTGAAAGAGCAGAAGAAATAAATGTATGGAGATTCGCTCAACTGGTGAAAATATCTTTTCTGACGCTGTAGAGCGCTGTGATGCTTCTGACGATGTAGAGCATGTATTCCTGCCGAAGGGAAACAATTTGAGCATTTGCTTTAGTTTTAAAGAAAAATATTGTGATAAATAAAAGTATTACAATAATTCCTTTCATTTAATTTTGATTAAGTTATATCTTAATAAAATAATATGTCTATAAATAAAATTATTAATTTGAGTCACACATATTGGCTTTGAATTTTCTTGAAACAAGGTTCTTTTGTAAAAAAAGGCAATAATATGTTGGTGGAAAGAAAAATGTCAATTAAATTGATTAATTAAAGTTGAATACCAATCTGTCTCTCTCTCTCTCTAATTCGTTGTCGAACAGCGTCACTATCTATCTCACTCTATCACATCTGTCCATTTCACTTACACTGGTGAAGTCCATTGTTGCGCACATATCGTGGTATCGTGGTATGAGTTTATTGAAATGTAGTCCTTTTGCAAAATATATATATATATATATATATATATATATATATATATATATATATATATATATATATATATATATCCCTTTGTGGATCAGACCTTGACGTGGTAAAGGGGTTTGAGTAGGGCAATGAAGCTTTGAGCTATGCCGTCTGGAGTCTATGCTCCTGGGAGGGTCACCCCTGGCGGACAGGTCAAAGCGGAGGCCTCAGACTAACATGATCCAAAATCTGCCAACCCGCATTGGACCAGCGTGGCAGATTACGGTCCATACCTTCAACATGGTATTTCAGTATGTTGAAATATGACAGTACAACCTCAACCACGGCCCTCATTCCCCGGAGGCCAAGGGGCAACTACCTACGGCGGCGGGAAGACCTGCCCCAAGGCAGAGGGTGCTAAGAATCACCGGGTTAGATCAGGCTGCCATTGGACTTTTGACATTGCAACGTTAAATATACGGACTATGAAAACAGAGGCAAGATTGCAAGAACTGTTAATCGAACTTGACAACATACATTGGGATATTATTGGGCTCTGTGAAACACGAAGGAAGGGTGAAGAGTTAATCAAACTGGAACCAACTGGACACGTACTCTACACTCGAGGTACGGAAAATGGCCGATGTGGCGGAATAGGATTCCTCATCAATCGAAAGCTGAAGGACAGTGTGGTAAAATTTGAAAGTACATCCGACCGATTAGCCCAATGCGTCATTCAGCTGAATAAAAAGTTTAGGCTTCAAATCGTCCAAGCTTATGCACCAACTATAAGCCATAAAGATGAGGAAATTGAGGAATTTTATGATAATGTGGCCCAGCTTTTATACAAGGAGAAATGTAGGTACAAAATCCTGATGGGTGATTTTAATGCGAGAATTGGAACAACAAGAACAGATGAAAATGCAACTGGCCCATATGGAACTGGTGAGCGAGACAATAGAGGTGACAGATTAGTTGATTTTGCCGAAGGACAAGAACTATATATTATGAATTCATTCTATAAGAAAAATATCAGCAGAAAATGGACATGGAGAAGTCCATCTGGGCTCACAAGCGAAATTGACTACATCATGACCAACGATAAAACAATATTTACCAATTGTACTGTCCTTAACAATTTTAATGTTGGAAGTGACCACCGAATTGTACGAGCAAGGGTTCGGATTGACTGTCGAAAAGAGCGCGAAAAAATGGTAAGATCAAAGAAGGGCAAGGTGGATTCTGGAAAACTGCTGGAGAGAGGAAGCGATTTTGAGATTGCTTTGTCAAACCGGTTTGCTGCGTTACAAGATCCAGAGGAGGTGGAAATATCAGTTCAATATGAAGAAATCGCCAACAATGTACTTCAAACGGCTGCTTCAATAGCACCAGAGGAAAAATGTCTCAAACAAACAAAAATCTCCAGTGAGACCATTGATTTAATGAGGAAACGGCGAGCAATGAGAAATGCAGGTAGTCCTTTTGGCAAGGTCGAGTACACTGAGCTCTGCAAAACTATAAGAAAACGTATCAGAGAGGACACGCGCCGATTCAATATGCAGCTAGTGCAAAAAACCCTGGAAGAAAACAAAGGAATTAACAAAGCTAAACAGAAGCTGAGAAACAAAAGAACGCAAATATATGCTTTAAAGCGAGAGGATGGCACAGTGTGCAGGATGCGTACCCAAATGTTAGAGATTGTCAGAAGGTTTTATTCCCAGTTATATGAAGATCAGAGCCAGTCAGGGACAGCAATACCCACGGAAGAACAATATATAATACCAGATATCCTAGTGGAGGAAGTAACAAATGCTATAAAATTGATGAAGAACGGCAAGGCTCCAGGAAAGGATAGTGTAACTGTCGAAATACTAAAAGCTGGTGGTCGGACGTTACATAAAACACTGGCAAAATTATACTCAAAATGCCTCAAAGAACAAAAAGTACCTGACTTATGGAAAAATGCAGAAGTGATCCTTTTACATAAAAAAGGAGCACAGGAAGATTTAAAGAACTACCGTCCAATAAGCCTCCTATCAGTGATGTACAAAGTTTTCACTAAGATAATTTCTAAAAGAATATTAAAAAAACTGAATGACGCACAACCAAGAGAACAAGCAGGATTCAGAAGTGGATTCAGTACAATGGATCACATCCAGGTTGTACAGCAGGTCATAGAAAGGCACAACGAATACACCATGCTACTGTGCTTGGCTTTTATCGACTACGAAAAAGCATTTGATTCCATCTCAAAGCATGCGATAATGGATGCACTGCTTAGCCAAGGTGTAGAGAGAGCCTATGTAAACCTATTAGAATCGATATATGATGGAGCTACAGCCACAATTCACCTTGATGATCTTGAAGTGGGAATTAATATAGAACGAGGTGTACGGCAGGGTGACGCAATATCGCCTATTCTTTTCTCGGCTGGCCTTGAAGAAGTATTCCGTAAACTGGATTGGGAACAGGATGGGGTAAAGATCAATGGTGCAAACTTAAACCATCTTAGATTTGCAGATGATATTATTCTCATTTCACAAGACCCAGAGGAGCTGCAAAGACGCATACAAGAACTGCAAAGGGCTGGCGAACCATTTGGCTTGAAAATAAACCTGAAAAAGAGTTAGGTTATGTTCAATAACTTCGCTCAGGACAGAAGAATTTCAGTTTTAGGAAGGAATTTAGAGATTGCGGACAGCTTTGTATATCTTGGGCAGAGGATTTCCATGGAGGGGAATACCGCTCGGGAGGTGGAACGGCGTGTTAAATGTGGCTGGCAGGCATTTGGTAGGCTCAACATAGTGTTTAAGAGCAGACTCCCACTTTGCCTGAAAAGAAAAGTATTCGATCAGTGCGTTCTACCCGTTATGACATACGGAAGTGAAACCTGGACACTCACATCGCAATCAATTCAAAAACTTCGGGTGGCACAGAGGGGAATGGAAAGATGTATGCTTGGCATTACAAGACGAGACAGAAAGTCCTGCGCATGGATGAGGGAACAAACAAAGGTCTGTGACATCATTGGAAGAGTAAAACAGTTGAAATGGAGATGGGCAGGCCATATAGCGAGGCGATGGGACGACAGATGGACCAAGGCAATCCTGGAGTGGATACCGCTTGATCGCAAACGTCCGCGAAGAAGACCGAAAGCACGATGGACTGATGACATCGTTAAGTATATTGGACCCGAGTGGCAGAGGAAAGCCCAGGACCGTGAAGGTTGGAAGCATGCTGAAGAGGCCTTCATCCTGCAGTTGATCGATACGGGCTGATGATGATGATGATGATGATGATATATATATATATATATATATATATATATATATATATATATATATATATATATATATATATATATATATATATAACTAAAACAACTCGAAATATCAACCCAAAATTTCCCGAACAGTTGCAGGTGAAAAAAACATCAGACCTAAAAGCGAACAGCAACAAAAGAGGTCATGGTGTATATACAAAAGCAATCGTCTCCCTGTGTGTGTAGAAAACAGCGGAAAATAGTCTAAAAAGCGAGGAACTGTCGAAAATTGGAATTAACATTTTTTAAGCATCTATTCGACTCGCTTTTTCCTTTTAAATCCGGAAAGTTTTTAATTAAGGTCACTTTTGATTAAAAATACTCCGCAACTTTTAACTTTTTCAATTAAGCCTAATGGGTTCCAGTTAGAAATGAATAAAAATATTTTTGAAAAATAATATCAGCTTTTAAGAACATATAGTACAGATCAAATCGAAAAATTGTTTAAATATAAAATGGGTATGGGTTGTATATTTGCTTGGTTGTATTAATGAACTGACTGTAGTACAAAAAACATGAAGTAGTTCAAACAAGGATCAGCAATAAATATAATGTATATATATATATGGCAAAACTACATGGCAAAACTACATGAATTGAACTTCCAATTGCTCCCACATCCACCATATTCGCCAGATTTGGCTCCCAGCGACCACTGGCTGTTCGCAGACCTGAAAAAAATGCTCGCCGGTAAGAAATTTCGCACGAATGACGAGGTTATCGCTGAAACTGAGGCCTATTTTGAGGCAAAAGATAAATCATTCTACAAAAGTGGTATTGAAATGTTAGAGCGGCGCTGGAATGATTGCGTTACTCTTGATGGAGATTACGTTGATGAATAAAGCTAATTTTGAACCAAAAAAACTGTGTTTTCTTTGATAGGCCCGGGACTTTTCAGCCCATGTGTTATATATATATATATATATATATATATATATATATATATATATATATATATATATATATATATATATATATATATATATATATATATTATTACAACATATATTCTCTTGACCGTTTATTATTATTATTATTATTTTATTTATTGGGACTTTCGGTTAGTAATTAAGTTTTTAATTTTTAATTTTTTTTATTAATGGTTCGGTTCAACAATGAACCATCCTAAGTAATGTCTGAATGATTGTGGCGTGTTTATTGTTGTCAATGTAAGTATCGTTGACATATACAAAAAATATATTTACTTTCATTCGTTACTTTATATATTACAAATTAATATAATTTATTTTTTGTTTAGTTTTGAAAACGGGGGGAGATTACCCTCCGAAACGTTAACATTAAAAGTTTGTAAATGTTTTTATAACATTTTTATATCTTTAAAATTTTGTTCGTTAGGCAAATTTATTACAAAAAAGAATCACTGAGAAATTTGTCTCCGTTTGGTTTTTTGTTTTTACCCAGTGATTCTTTCTGTAAATAAGAACAGGTATTTTTGATATTTTTTGAGTTTTAGACAGTGGCGAAAAACCCAAATAAAGGAGAAAAAAAAATGAACCATCCTCAGAATAATCCTACAATACCTATAAATTTTATAAAAAACACAAACTTACATTTAATAACCTACCAATATTAAATTAAACAATTAATTTTTAAAATTTTTTTAACTAATATTACAAAATTATCACATATTAGTTAAAAATTTTTAAAAATGAATTGTTTAATTTAATATTGGTAAATTTTTAAATGTAAGTTTGTGTTTTTTATAAAAGTTATATGTTTTGTAGAATTATTCTGAGGATGGTTCATTGTTGAACCGAAACGTTAATAAAAAAATTAAAAATTAAAACTTAATTACTGACCGAAAATCCCAATAAATAAAAAAATAAGATATATAGATACTTTTTAAATTAAATATTGTTTTTTTGATCGCAATTCAAGTTATTTTTCAACGCGATCACCTTTTGCACTTGGCTCAACGATTTTCTAACTTTTTTTATTCCTTCCAATGAGTCATTTATTTATGTTTGGAAAGAGAAAAAAGTCGCAAGGGGCCAAGTCCGGAAAATAGGATAGAAGCGGTACCAATTCGTAGCCTAAATTGAATAATTTCGCTGTTTCAATGGCGGACAAATAGACAGGATTTTTAATTTCTAGACACACGTTTCGCTCAGGATCAGAAGATGACCCAATCTAGTTATATAAGTAAATTATATGACAAACGTACCTAATAAAGCGTGTAAAAATCATGAACCCTGAAGAGTAAAATAAAATCCATGTCAATGTTTTCAATTATTAATGTAACGCTTATTTAACTTCATGGTTCATGATTTTTAGACGCTTCATTAGGTACGGTTATCATATACCAGAGATGTAAATATAAAAACGGATTTTTCTTGTACAAAATACACATTTATTATATGAAAATGTAAAAAAAAACATATTCGAAGCGTTGCCTATCACCAGCTATAAATTTTTCCCACTTGTTTAACAATTTGTGGATGCGACGCCAAAAAAAACGATTGCTCTTTTGAGGTAAACCAGTTTTCGAGCAATTTTCGTAAGAACTGAAGTGCTGCTCAGCAAGTGCGTGTCCCATCGATGCCAATAAATAGTAATCGAACGGAACAAAGTCTGTTGAGTAAGCCGCATGGGAAAGTATTTCCCAATTAAACGCCTCAATCGTTTCCTTGGCCAGTTTTGCTATGTGTGATGGTGCATTATCATGCAGTATATCAAGCAGTGACTTTGCCTCATTTTATGTTGCCTTTCTTAATATTCTGGTGGTTTTTCGTTCAAAGCTTGATTCAAATAATTTATTTGTTATCGGTAGCGTTCAGAATTAATTTAGGTTTCACCAGGTTTTAGCAGCTCATAATAGATCACACCCTTCTGATCCCATCAAATACAGAGCAGTGTCTTCCGTCCATAGCGATTTGGCCTTGCAGTCGCTGTCGATAATTCGCCTGGAGTTATCCATGATCTGTTACGTTTAGGATTCTCAAAATATATACACTATTCATCGCCAGTCACAATTCGATGGAGAAATTACTTTCTTTTGTACCTGGCGAGCATTTCGCAAGTGGTTTTTCAGTTTTCCTGCTGTCTTTTATTCGGTTGATGTGGAACCCATTTTCTTATCTTCTGGATCTTTCCCATGGCTTTGAAACGTATAGATACGGCTCGTTACACAATTAATTGATCCGCGAGTTGTTGCATTTGGGCGTCATCATCATCCAACGATGCCTGAAATTCGCTGTCTTCAAACTGCTTCGGTGGTCTTCCATGTTCGTTTCCAGGGTGGTTTTTCATTCAATACGATTCTGCAGCAGTTTTCTTAAAATGGTAAAAGAAAATCAATGCTGTCCGCAATCATAGTTTTCAGGCACAAAACTCGACATGTTCAACGCTATTACAAACAATGCTGTTGTATGATATTTGTATTGTTGTGAGTTGAAAATCTTTGTCAGATGTCAACAAGTAAATGGCACTAATGACGCGGTTTGCCGGTAACTACATTGACAGCTAGGGCCATCTATGGGCAAATTCCCGTTTCATATTTACAAATCTGGTAAGTAGAACATAGTTTAGTTCTAGAATTAGACTGAATCATTTCCTGATGAAGCTAGCAAGGTTAGCAGAACGTGCGCCGAAAAAATGCATTAGTATTTCACACAAGAAGAAATCCGTTATCAATTGTTTCTTGAAGCACTTTGCTAGTGATTAGATAAAATTACGGCGCTTTTTTCAGATTTATTTCAATTCTGGCTTAATAGAAATTGGTGATGCAAACTTTATTAACTAAACGCGCATCGAAAAATGTAAAGCAAGTGATTTGGTGTTTAGTGGTTGGTCTTTTTGAATTTAAGAATTACAATGTTAAGAATTTATTAACGAACCTATTAGCATACTTTCATTTTGTGCCCTACATAATTATTCTTGTAAGTTTTTAAATAAATATTATGGGACCGACAAGTGGTACGCCACTATCTGTGGAAGACAGTGGAACCCCCCCCCCCCCCCCCCCGCAGCGTATCCTACTATATTTTTAAACATTATGACAACAATTTTAGTATATTCTCCGTGGTTGAAATTTTCCCTATCTCTGGGTGGAAGCTCTAAAAAATATTTAATTTCATTTGGAGATAGAAATATATTAAGAAAAGTTTAGACCTAAGGGCGAAGAAAAAAGAAGTTATGTTGTGAATGTAAAGCCGATCGTCCCCTAAATTGGTGTGACAGGAAGCTACAAAAAATGAACGAAAGAACGCGGAACTTTGAAAACTAAGTATTAACTTTTTTTAAGCATCTATTCAGCTTGTTTTTTCCTTTAAATCCAGAATATTTTCAATTAAGGTCATTTATTATCAAAAATGCCCTACAACTCGTTAACTTTTTCAATTAAGCCTAATGACTAATTGGTTTCAGTTGGCATGTTTTTCAAAAATAATATCACCTTTAATGAATATGCCGCCCGCGTAAATTCTGAAATACTTTTACACGCTATATTATATATATTTAAACGCAAAATAGAATGATTATTAACAGAAATATCTAATAAACTGTAATCTATGAAAAATACCATTAAAAAAACACACAAAATATTTGAATACAATTTTTGGTTATAAAACTATGTTGAGGTTAGTTAAATCTATTATTATTATAAATCTAAAACTCGCAGCACAGCAAACTTATTGAAGTTTGGTTGAATTAAAATTATTAATTTTTTTTTCCAGTGAGGTTCGTTCTGGTTCTGGTCTTCGACAATATTTTGTCGTGTATGGCCTGATCAGACAGATAGTACCTTCTGTACTATTAATGTTATCTAGTTGTGGTTTTTGAAAGATTTTTAACCATCTGTCTTATCTTTACGAATCTATCTTTTCCAAACGATGTGATTATTTAAGAATACCTTAATCCACCTCTTTCAAAGTGTTTTGAGTGTTTTTCTTTTATTTGAGGCGCATAAACAACTGAGTCTATTAGCGACTGGACCTATAGTTTAAAGTGGTCTCCGAACCGCAGTCTGCTACTGATTAACCCCGGTCAGCACTTCTCAAAATCTATAAACCTGTGGTTTTGTGCTTTACCTTAAGTCTCCACAGAAATCTAGGGATTGACGTGTGACTAATGTAGAATATCTCTCAGAAGGAATGACACCTTATCCAGCCTCGAACTGGCGTGACTGAGGGGCAATTTCTTACCGGATTTTAAACTCTTGCCTATTAAAATGCAGTATACAAAACTGATCTCTACTCCAAGTACTACCCGCAACAAGTAACACTGCATTTCTCTGAATCGATGGATTACAGGAGATGCCAACCTCTCGATATTTGCAGGCATGTTATTCTATATTTTATAACTGAATTATAAGTGAGAAATGGTAAGTTCTACTACGTAATAATTATAATGGAAGCTCGGCAAGAATTTATGCCCAGTTGCAATTTATTACTACTCATCACAGAAAAATGAATAAAATTTGGTATAAAAAGATAACAATATTCCAAGATGTTTAAAGAAAACTTCTGTCACGTGAAAAATAATGAAATATGACTATAGGGTAATATTTGCTCCAATTCCGATTCATAAACAAAGATATTGGTCAAAAGATTTAATATAATCGATAATACTATTATATATAATTCCAACTTTTCCAACAACTTTTTTATCCGAATAATTCCAATTTTACGAAGTGTGACTATTAGATAGTGAGACTGACGTTGTAAAACTGATTTCATACATATTTACTTATTATCACCTTCAATATACACCCTTCCTCTATCCCTACAACGTTCCATGCGAATCCTCCATTTTTCGAAACAGTGCTCTTCTGTCAGCTCCTTCAGAACGCGTGCCGCTTTCTCTTTCACAGTTTCAACGGAATTAAATCTTGTTTCTGTTAATGCAGATTTCACCTTAGAAAACAGATGGAAGTCGTATGACGCAAGATAAATGGGAATAAGGCGGATGGTCTAACACTGGAATGCTGTACTTGGCTAAAAACCTCTTGACAGACAATGCGGAATGAGCCGGTGCATTGTCTTGGTGGAGAACCTGTGACTTGTTCTTCCGCAATTCGTATCGTTTTTTCCTTATTCTTTCACGGAGCTCAGCAAGAACGTTAAGGTAGTAATGTTGATTGATAGTTCGACCTTCAGGAACCCAGAGAAGGTAGACAATCCCATGAATATCGAAAAAAACAATCATCATTGCTTTGAATTTTGATTTGCTCATTCGAGCTTTTTTGGCTCT
This sequence comes from Cosmopolites sordidus, assembly GCA_031761425.1. Classification (NCBI taxonomy): domain Eukaryota; kingdom Metazoa; phylum Arthropoda; class Insecta; order Coleoptera; family Curculionidae; genus Cosmopolites; species Cosmopolites sordidus. The sequence goes on along the minus strand of JARFXV010001095.1, from coordinate 115,370 downwards.
AGGTGAATTTGGGATCTTCCATTGCATGGATTGGCGCTTCGTTTCAGGATCATAAGTAAAACATCACAATTTGTCACATGTTATTATCCTTTCCAATATGTGTGTCATTTTTAATGGCATTCAAAGTGTCAGTACAAACTTTTTTGCGAGCTTCTTGTTCAAAAGAGAACATTTCAAGTTACGTTCTGGCATACACTTTTGGCATGCTAAAATTATGTAAAATCTGCCCTACGCATTCTTTGTCAATTTTTACACTTTCAGCAATCGCATGAATACTTAACCGACAGTCAGATCGAACCAGATTACCAATTTTTTTCGATATTGTCATCCGTTTTTGACGTGGAAGTTCGACCCGAGCGTGGATCATCTTCAACGTCTTCTCGGCCATCTTGAAAAGGCTTAAACCGCTCGAAAACACGTGCACGCGATAAACATTAATTGCCATTCACTTCTTTCAATAAAATATAAGTTTCAGTAGCAGTCTTTGCAAGTTCCAAGTGAAATTTCACAACAATTCGTTGCTCTATTGTTACAATGAACATTTTTATGAATATGTTCAAGCAGTACGTTACGATAGCATTACAGCGTGATAAAAAGAGAAAGTAAGATATATAATTAAAAGGTGTTTGTTGATTCCAGGAGTGTAAATATAAAACCGGAATTTTCAATCAATGCAAATAAGTTGTAATCGGACGGAGCCAAGTCTGGTGAGTAATCCGCATGCGAAAGTATTCCCCAACCAAACGCTTCAATCGTTTCCTTAGCCAGTTTTCCTATGTGCGTTAAGCAAAATCACATCATCATGTTTTGATATTCTAGTCGTTTTTCAAACAAAGCTTGATTCAAATCGATAATTTGTTGTCGGTAGCGTTCAGTATTAACGGTTCCTCCAGGTTCCAGCAGCTCATAATAGATCACACCTTTCTGATCCCATCAAACACAGGGCATTATCTTCCGTCAATGGCGATTTGGCCTTGCAGTGGATGTCAATTGTTCACCTGGAGTTACCCATGATCTTTTACCCTTAATATATCCACTTTTCATCGCCAGTTACAATTCTATAGAGAAATGACTCTTTTGGACCTGGCGAACAGCACTTCACAAGTGGTTCTTCGATTTTCCTGTTGTCTTTGATTCAGTTCTTGTGGAACCTATTTTAGAAACGGCTTCTCGGGCCACATTTAATTGATCCGCGAATGGTTGTTGAGTTTGAGCGTCCTCCTCACCCAACAATGCTTGCAATTCGCTGTCTTCAAACTTTTTGGTGAACTCTGTTCATCGTCACTTTTCAATTTTTTAAACCACTCAAAGTCCTATGATGCACAAGAGCATGCTCACCGTAAGCTTCGACAAGTATTGGATGTACGTCTGCAGCAGTTTTCTTCAAATGCTAACAGAAAATCAATGCAGTCCTCAAATCGTTGTTTCCAGGCACAAACTTCGACATGTTTAACGCTATTACAAAATATGCTGTTGTATGAAACTTTTATTGTTCTGAGTGACACATTAATATATAGAAATAAATGTATTGTGGATTTAAATCATAAAAATAATAGTCCGCCTTTCAAGGCACGAACTATGGCCATTATGAAAGTTAGCGTTAATTTGGCTCATATTATTTTATGTGATTCATATGAATAAGATTTAAGAGACATCATTTAAAAACACACAAAAATACATTTGAAGCAGTCACTATTCTTTCAACTACTTAAGATTCATACCACGACGAAGTAGAGAAGATAGGGTGAGAGAAGAAATTTTAGGACGAAACCAAATCATGCCGTAGAAATGGAGCACTACCAAAACATAAAATCTTAAGTGAGAAAACTAAAATAAGAATGTTCACAACCGTAAAAAGACCAGTCATTACTAATGCGATGGAAACAATGACAGTAAACAAACAAGAGGAATAAAAGAACTAAAGACCTATGTCTAAATTTCCACTATATTAGAAATAGTATGATAACTGTTTCGGTATCCAGTTATTTCTTCAGATACGAAAATAAAATGTTACACAATACAACATTGTATTTTCGTATTGGAAGAAACCGCTGTGTGCCGAAACAATTGTTATACAATTTTCGAATATAGCAGAAACTTTAATTTCCATCAAGTATCAGCTGCCTCTGATAAATATAAATAAAAAAGTGAAACATTAAGACTAATGGAAACAAAAATAATGAGAACAATGTTGGAAATCAATGTAACACGGACACGGGAAGTAAGATTGAAAAGAAACAAAGAAATGGAAGAGAAGCTCGAGGGGAGACTATTGCAAGATACATAAAACGACAACGATTTCAATGGACAGGACATGTGATGAGAGGATAACCGACCGAAGTAATCAAGAAAATAACACAGTGGATAATAGGATAATAAAAGATGCTCCAGAATTTAATATGATGGAATGCTGCTTGGAGAAGGGGATATGAGATTAATAGGAACAACAGACTGGAGGTCAAAGTGGATAGTAGATAGTCAAGAGAATAGTGGGGATTGAAAGACGATAACATCGGCAGTAAAGACCCACAACAAACTTTAAAGAAAGAGAACAATATGGTAAAGATAAAACAAACAGTAATAATCAAAGAAGTAATCCATTTAAAAATAGGGATTTTGACTCATATTCCGCGAGACTCCACAGCGAACATCAGACTAAGAGCCCATCGAGGTGCCCTCAAGAATATAAAACGAAATCATTTTTCGAATAATACGCAAGATAACCTAAACCCTTTACCCTAAATAGATAAATAATATTAAAATTATTCATATTCCTGCCTAAACCTACAATCTAAACAAATATACCTGTTTCATTATTTCGGTTTCATTTAACTCTACGAAAACAAAACACAATCAAATAAAATGACGTTCCACTTTTGACCGTTCGTTCAGTTTTATTCCACGTCGTTTTTTTATTCGCGAAAATAGAGAAAACTATTTTTGTATGTCTGCGTCAAAAGACGTACTGCATATGAAAATAGAGCGGCATAGTACAAAGCAAGAATTTCATTAAATATAGAAAAGCGAGGCAAATTGGACTGAAAAATTAAGTGTGAAGAGCGAGGGAACTCTATTCTAATTTGAATATTTAGAGCGAGGAAACGAAGACGTGAGTAGTGAACTGAGTAAATACGAACTTGAAGACAGCGTTACCTTTCAGCAAGTAATTATCTATTGAATTCCGATTTTAGTATACACGATACTCGTACTTAACATATTTATAATTGCTATTCTTTTTTGTAATAATACACAGTATTATCAGTAGCGCTATCTATTGATATAATATATAATGTGAGAGCTGTGTATCTCCGCTATAAAACGTGACTGCCATCATTAGAATTGGTCAACGGATTGTCAAGTTATAGCGCTGAAAGTGACAGTACCTCTTGTCACCTGGCCACAAAGACATGATCTAATATTAAATTTTATTTCAAATTTTCAATTTCTCAAAACATAGTAATTTTTAGTATTGAACATTATAGTGCCGTACCAGAATGAAAAAAAATTGTTCGTCGCTGTTCGTAAATTTTTGGCGATAAAACAAGTCTGTGTGCTTCAATATCCTCCATATTCATCTGATTTATCTCCGTGTGACTATTTCTTGTTTCCGAAACTCAAAATGGCCATGAAATGAACGAATTATGACAGTGTTACAAAGTTCAAGAAGCCGTGACGAGGATCATTGAGGCGATTCCAAAAAACGGCATAAAAAACTATGCTAGCATTAGTTGAACGTGTCGAGTGGTATATTTTCATGTGGCATATTTTCAAGGTCAAGGGGTGTATTTTGAATTTAAAAAAAATCAGCGTATGTGTACTTCTGTACGCACCTAAGAAGTTAATTAATTAACTTATTAGAAGTTAATAAGGCGTAATTAATAAAAAAAATAAGTCTTAATAAATGGCGAAGGTGTCATAATGTTAAAAAGAAAATAAATTATGTGTTACATCGGGGCGTGCAACTTCGTCCCTCGCCAAAAATACACTCTGATCTGTTTTCCCAAACGCGGCATATAAAGTATAACATTTCGAAAAGGACACAAGTCACACTTTTTCAAATATTACTTTTTGGCGCCATTTTATTCATTGATTCAACAGTGTATGAGATTGCACTTGATTATATGCAAAATTTACACACATTATATGAACAAAAATATCCAAGTCATCCAGTAAATATAAGTTTTATTTAAAATATTTCCAGGAAAACTTTAGCTTATTGTTTTGTTGAAAGCAAATTGATCTCTATGCACTGTGTGAAGTGTTAAAGATTAAACCAAAAAATCCACATCTTAACGATAATGCAAAAAGGGTCTATCAAGCAGAAATTAAGTGCAAGAATGATTCAAAGGTGTATGGGATTGCATTTGATTATGTGAAAAATTTGCCACTTCCACATATTCCAGAGCAGGAGGTTTTTTTTTTATCTACGTCAACTATGGCTATATGAGTTTTGCATTTATGATCTGAAAACTGATAAACCAGTATTTTATCCTTATTGTTAAACAGTCGCTAACAAACGTCCCAACAAAGTAGGTACCTTTGTGCTAGATTATATTAATATATATATATATATATATATATATATATATATATATATATATATATATATATATATATATATATATATATATATTGGTAATCACGCCGAAGAGTTGCATCTATTTTCAGATGGTTGTGCCGGCCAAATGTCGAATCATGCGCGGATCATGTCGAAAAAAATAACAATATAAACGAGATACAATATTGCATAGCCGAAAGAGGTAATTCATTCCTGCCAAAACGATAAAGCGTTTGGGACAGCAAGAAGACATATTCGAAAAAATATATAAAAAACATTCTCATAGGCTAATGAAAATTTTGAAATAAGAAGGCCGGAAACTGAAGATAGGTCTTGTGATAATACACTAGGTCTTGACACACTAGGTCTTGTGATAATACGTGAATTCATAGATTGGAATCAGTTATAGAATATACATATATATCTAGAATCAGTTATGAATTCCAGCTCTTACAGAGGATGGGCACCGGGCCGCCCTTACCATCAAGTAATACTCCTACACATGCTGGTAAAGTGCCAATCAATGAAAAGAAAATGACAAATTTGAAAAAAATTAGAAAAATATATTCCAGAGAAGTGCCAAAATTTCTATACATAGGTTTTTGTATGGCCAATAACTCCAGCAAACAGTGAATATTAAGAAAATCATGATGATATACTAACATTTCTTCTGAAAAAAAATATTTGAAATTTATGTGTACGTCTAAAGGGTACCACCAATAAAACTCTGCGTGTGTGTTGAATTTACCGGAACAATTTGTTTGAATTATCTGGTGGTTATTAACAGATAGTTCGTGTACGTGCTGTGCGGCGAGAATAATTGTGTGTGACTTGTGTGTGTATGTGACACACCACATACATCACATACAGCCCGCACAACGCAAATTTGTATTGATGTGGACCCAGCTTAAGAAGTCATTTCGAAAAAAAAATTAGTCCAAAAATTTTAATTAAAGATGCCTGTATGATAAATGTTTTTTTTATAATGTATAAATCTTACAAAAAATAAATGTTTTTATTTATCTTTTCTGTTTCTTTAGCACCATAGACTTTTTTTTATAAGAAACATATTTTTGTCGATTCTGAAAAATTTTAATGTATGGACTCATGCACTTTTCGAAATGATGGGTTCATTAATATATTTTATATATTAAAAAAAAACCCGTTATTTTTCCAACAAACTGGGAATATTGGGTTACCATGTGTAGTGTGATGTGCCTTTGCAGTTGTAGATATCCTTATATGTAGCATATTTTTGTACATGTAAATTTGTTGACATGATCTGTTTTCTTTCAAAGAAGCTTAACATTGTAAAATATAAGATTGAAAAATTGCATCTTGGTCATATTGTGTTACGAAGAATTAGGCCAGAGGAACCATATCGTGAAGTTTATAGCAATCATTGTCTCATTGTCCGAACATATATATGTGTCTTCTTTTTTCTCCTATTCAAAAGTTTCCGTCAGTTCTCATTTTAGATAATCAGTTTTCCTTCTTTTTTTTTCTCCTCTTCAATAGTTTTTCCCTCTTCTCTCATTTTAGATGATCAGTTTGGGTCTGATCAGTTCTGGAACTGCACATTTCAAGCCAGTTCTTCAAATGAGGTCGGGGATCTATTGGGATTGGATCACTGTCCCTGTTTTGCAAATACTCCACACATGCTTTTCATTTCAATACCTTGGTCTCGTATGCTTGAAGAGAATATGATATAGAAAATAACTCAGTTCTAAAGTAGAAGGTTACAGGAAGGTTACATATTACTTTCTACTTTAAAAATGAGTCATACAACATTATACCCAAACAAACTCAAACGGCATCCAACAACACCCAAAACAAGACTGCATCGGTAAAAAATAATTATATCGATATGATAGGGCTGAAATTGAATTTTATGAGAACTAGTTATATGCATTACGAGAATACACTGACAAGTTTGTAGATAATGAACAGGTGGGGCTACTCTAGACACTTTTAGGACGCACTACCCAGTTCACTGCTTCAGACATCAGCCGGCAAACTTTAGATTGCTGTGCTCTTAGCATCCATCTCGGCTTTAATTTGCGTAGGCATAATGCCTTTCAAATGCAAGAATTTAACAGAAACACTAACATCGGCTGACATAAATGAATGTTAAACAACTGATTATCTAATATGGTTGAAATTTTCAAGGTTATCTTTCAACGCATGTGCAATTATATTACCAGAATCTTTTTGACCAGCAACGCCATCTTCATGTTGAGGCTGGAATCTTTTCAGACTACCCTCGTATAACGACTTATTCACATGTGTATATACTTTAACTTGAGTCAAACTTAACTTTTTATCAGATTGAGTTTATACTCAGTTTAGTTTAAATTCACTTACTTTTTTATTATATTTTCCAAACTATTATGCATTTTAAAGGTAATTTTTACATTGTTTTTATTTAAGACTATTTCAATTTATACAGACGGTTTACAAAAATCTGTTATTGTTTTAAACGAATAGTCTTTTTTACTCTTCTATGGATTTCCTAAAATAAATATTTTTTATTATTTTATTACATAAACGCTTTGTATTTATATCCATTCCAACATCGAAAACATTTATTTCTGTTGAAGCTATAGTGCTAAAAAAAAAATTTCGATAAACATTTATGACATCAATGTTTGGTACTTTCAAATGGTTCTCGATATTAATTATTTACCATTTGAATGCTCCAGCACAAGCCAATTTTATGCGCAACTCATACTGCGAAGCGAAATTGTGCCGACACGCTTAGGTTCATCAAGTTAACGCTAGGACTCATAAAAGTTGCATTTCAATGACTTATCTAATAATACTTGAATCGAAATTATTCAAAAGCCTCCCAATTTTCCAGATACGATCCCCGTAATTCCTTTTATTCTCTAAGCTAAAAAAAATATTTACGAGCAACTAATTTTTCTGGTGACAAAGGTGTAATCGTTTCTATAAAATGACCCCTTAGCAAGACGATTTCAAAAGCGGGGTCAGTTATCATTGTTGCAGAAACTCCCTTTTTGAGAAAACTCATGGAGAGTCATGGAGATATATGATGCTGCACTGGGAAAGTGCGAGCGTAAAGAGGCAGATATCTTATTTTAAATCGGCTTATATTTTACGAAGAAAAGTCCCCTTTCACTTAAAATTAGATACCTTTCCATATTTAAGAAGTCATAAAAGTCAAGAGTATTTCAACCCCCTCGTGTCAATAAAAAAATAATATAATTTAATGACAATGCCGGAATATATGGTGAACTGAAGACTGAAGATGGACTAAAGAAAAGAAAAAATCGAAATACATAAGGTTAAGGCTGAATAATCAGGAAATTTGAAAGTCCTTAAGATGATGAACAGTTTTTGTTAATGTAAAAGGCAACTGCAAGTGTAAAAGGAATACTTATTTTATACCATATATATCCGTGCAAATGTGTGAGGTTCTATAAAAGATATGGCAAAATACATGTATTTTTACACAAAAGTTTTATTAATAAATCTTGACCGATTTAAGAACATTAAGACATAATCTATTTAAAAAAGAGATATTGCATTAAAATCTTTATGGCAATTCTAGTATTTTAGGTATCGTAAAAAAATTAATAAAGATTAGTTATAGAAAACATTTTGATTCATTTTGGCAATTTCAGAAAATGACATTTTTTAACTTACTCCACAATCTTTATGGACAAAGTTTTTTCATTGGGTAAAGGTCTGGTATATATAATCGATTGTTCCATAAATTCCCGCAGATTTTATAATTCGCTTTTTTTCCCCATTTTTATTTTGTTTGAGCCAAGTGCACATATACATTCCAAAGCTCTTTTTTTTACTCTACAAAACTACTGGCATTTTTCTGTAAAACCTAATTTTAATTAACTTTCAGGCTTTCGAGAAATTCCGGGCGACAAAAAACTTAATTTTCGACATATTCTATATTTCGCCTTTCGTCGTAGTCGAAGAGCTTCAGAAGCAGTTCGAGATATTTGAGCCGTATACGGAGATGACGCTATTGCTCGATCGGCAATAGCGTCATCTCCGTCACACGTCGACACGCCAAAGCTGAGAGTTAAGCAAGATCTCCATCCCAAGAAGACCATGATCTGCGCTTGGTGGGATTGTGAAGATCTTAATTACTGGGAACTACTTGAGAACAACAAGACGGTCGACAAGGTACGCTAACTCTTTCAATTGCACCGTGTACATGATGTTATTCATGTACACGACGCTCCTTGCCTTGCTCCACGACAATGTATGACAGTAAACACCGTCAAGGAGGCCCTAAATGTTCTCGAATGAGAGGTTCTTCCGCATCCGCCGTACTTTCCAGATCTTGCGCCAACAGATTATCATCTCTTTCGCTCGTTGTCCAACATAAGGAGAAGCGTAACCTTTGCCAACGATGAGGACCTCAAGGCCTGGCTTAACAACTCCAGGTCAGACGATTTTTGGCGAAACGGCATTAAATTAATTGCTCGAGCGTTGAAAACAGGTCGTGAGCAATGACGAAGAATACCTCATTGATTAATTGTTTGATATAATTTTTGCTTTTTTCAATATTTTTTAATAAAAAAGAGTGGGGGACTTTTTTTTGGAAATTTGGGGACTTGGAAGTTTCTATGGAACAACCGAATAAGAAGTACTTTCTCTGGTTGTGAACGATAATGTATCTATCAGCAAAAAATGTCAGCGTTCCCAAAGAGTCATCTATAGACCAAAAACATTAACCTGTTAGAAAAATTTACTTTTTTGAAACATAAACTTTCAAATATAAAAACTAGTTGAACAATTTTTCAAACATCGCATGTACTTATTTGCATATTAAAGTCAATTCACGAGCGAACTCTTACTGAATGAAAAAAATACAAGCACTATATTTCATCATCAATAGCTAACCGAAAGTAAAATTTAATTACAGAAAAAATAGCACAAAAACTATATAAAAAACGAATACTAATTTTTTAATACGATACTGCTTTACAGTAAGTTACAAAACACCTATATAGAAAATAACTTTACACTGTAACTTTACTGTAAAAAAGCAAGAGCACATAAAGAAATATTTCTAAAGCAATTACCCACCTTCACCAACACCACAAAACTAAATGATTTAAATGCGGCAAAATAAAGAAAACCCAAACCAAGTAGAAGCGGAATTGCAACACCAAAAAATTTAATCATTAGATACATACGTCGTGATGTGATGCATAACAGCTTAAGAGCTGGTCGATCCCAACCGAGACAGGCGGCGTTCTGTGAAAACGTAACAAGTTAATTGTTGGTATACAACGAATAATTAGTAGTAGTTAGTAACGAAAAATGTAATTTAATACAACAAAAAAAATTATAAAAAAATAAAATAATGATTAAATATGTAAAAAAATGCAATAAACAAAATACAACACAACAAATTAAAACAATATATATTACAACATTAAATATTTGTTATTAAACTATATTAAATATACATTAACATAATATTAGGTCAAGTTAATTGCCGTCCACTAATTTTCATCGACCAACAAAACCAATTCAAATTTTCATTGAAAGACTTATCTTCATTTATTAAACACAAAGTATTATTCAGGGTGTCCCATAAATTATCCGCCATAGAGCAACTAGTGATAGTAGAGATCAAAATAAGAGGATAATAAATGTGTTGGCAAATATTAGTCATTAAAAAGATACAGGGTGTTGAAAGTGAAACTAAATTTTCAAAAAATTGAGATAATTTAAAAACAGTTGAAGATATCAGGTTCCACATCGGGGTAGTTAAGTTTGCAAAGATGATAAATATGTATTTGGTACTCGCTTGAGCCCTACAGGGTGCTTGCTACCCACTTTGCTTGCTACCCACTTTGTGAGGAATTAACTCGCTTATATTTTTACCTTATAAAGTTGGGAATATTTTGACTTCAAAATAGAGAAGAGTCATAATTTCCACGTAAAAAAGGTACCCTTGGCCAATATCGATATCTCACTCCGTGTTCGTGTTCGAGTATTCCATTGCATATCTTGTCGATGGCTGAAAAATATGCAACTCACAAAATGTGCCTTGAATGTTGTGTACAAATTATTACGTCTCGATAACAACTCTCATTGTTTTCTATCTCTCCTATTAAACCTAGGTGGAAACAAGTTTCTCCGATCTTGAGTTGGTATTAAATAACTTAACTTAACTTAACCCAAACTTAATCAGTTTCCTAACCGTGATTTCAGGGATATGCTCTGCATTTATGCACAAGTAAATTACAATAGTCGCGCTGCAGTTAGAAGGTATGAAGAGCCCTACCTAACCAGAATCATCCCAGATAGATAAATTTTTCATGGAATTTTCAATCAGTTAGGGGAAACAGTTCGTTTTATTATAACAATCCTGGTGGACGACCGAAACGTATAACGGTAGAACAAGAGGACATTTTGGTTAGTATCGCGGAATATCCTGAACTAAGCACTAGGCATTTGGAGGCGTCTACAGGAATTAGCATATCTACCGTTTCAAGAGTTCTCCATAAAGAAAAATTACTTCCAGACTATTTTTCGCCTGTTCAAAATTTATTGCCACAGGATTTGTCAGCTAGTTCAGAATTTTGTCAAAATCTACTACATAAAAAAAAGACCACATGTTCCTGAAAAACATATTGTTTACTGACGAGGCAATTTTTACCGGATGCGGAATTTTTAACTGTCGAAATAATCATTAATACGCCCTGGAAAATCTACACCAAGAGAGCGCCATTTTTAGCACGAATTTTCAATTAACATTTGTTATCGGCATTATAGACAATTTTTTAATCGGCCCATTTAAGTTTCCGCAAAAACTGAATAGAGATCAATATGTGCAGTTTTTAGAAAATGATTTATTAAACCTTTTGGATGGTATAACTTTAAACTTAAGACAAGATATGTGGTTCATGGAAGATAAGGCGCCACCGCATTTTACTTGTTGCAGTACGAAATCATTTCAATCAACGTTTTCCACATCGATGGATTGGGCGCGGTGGTGAGTTTCTTTGGCCACCTCGTAGCCCACACATTAATCCGTTAGATTCTGATTTGTGAGGTCATATTACAAAGACCCTGCGAAAGTGTATTGAGGTGAACAGTGGACACTTTCAACATCTATTGAAGTAAATTCCAAAAAATTGTTATTTTAAATAACGTTTTTTTTCCTTGAATTTAATGCACACTTTGTGAATGGCAGATTTTTCAGCCATCGAGAAGATGTGCATCGAGTGTGATGTGATGGAATATTTGAACACGAATATCTCGCAAACGGCGTGAGATATCGATATTTACCTACAGTACCTTTTTTACGTGGAAATTATGACTCTTCTGTATTTTGAAGTCAAAATGTTCCCAGCTTTATAGGGTAGAAAATATGAGCGAGTTAATTCCTCACAAAGAAGATAGCAAGCGTCCTCTAGGAACTAGTACCAAATTCGTATTTGGTCACCTTTGAAACTAACCAAATCACCAACTACCCCGATTTTGAACCTGATATTTCTTGAATCGTTTTTAAATTATCTCAATTTTTAGAAAATTAAGTTTCACTTTCAACACCCCGAATCTTTTTAATAACTAACATTTCTCAACACATTGATTGACTAAATCCTCTTATTTAGATCCCTACTATCACCTGTTGCTCTATGGCGGATATGTATATGAGACACCCTGTATACGAACCAACTGTGAATATATGTTCTGTGTAAAAAGTATCCGGAATTTCTCATGTACAAAGTCCGCGTAAAATATTATTAAATGGTCTTTTCTGCTGCAAGATGGCAGAACTGTGTCTAGTTACGTTGTTCAATTCGTGCGCGATAGATCAACTAGTTTGTTTACTTCAGCTGGTTTTGATGTCAAGTGTCTGTTGTAATTCAACTATAAATAAAAATAATGAGCAAAGAGGTTGCCTGAAATTTTGTGTGTCAAACGAAATTTCGTCTGCCGAATTGCTGAAAATGTTACAGAAGACCTATGGTGAATCGTGCATATCAAAAACAAAGGCATATAAATGATATAAAACATTCAAAGAGGGTTGAGAAGTAGTAGCTGATTTGCCTCATTCTATTCGACCTTCAACAGCGGCGACAAAAACATCAACAAAATCAAGAAATCACTGGTGTTCGAAAATCGTCGTACTTAAAAGGTGGATATATCTTTTAAGTCGATAAATAACATTCTGAGTGATATTTTGGGCATGAAACGCATCGCCGTACGATTGGTTAATATCATATAACATATCTTTTAAGTTAGTAAATAACATTATGACTGACATTTTGGGCATGAAACTCATCACCACAAGATTGGTTCTGTTCAATTTTGTCCAAAAAGAGCATCGAATCTACCTGTGTAGATGTTATACACGGCTTTTGACTCACCACGATTGTATTTTTTGAGCATTTCTTTACACCAATCGATTCGAGCCTTTTTTTGAGTGGCTGTCAAATTATGAGAAATCCAACGTGCATAAATATTTTTCACGTCTAAATGTTCATGTAAAATCTTGTGTATGCTTGTCATGTTAATGCCCAGGGATACCTCAATCTCACGCTATATCACATGACGATCTTGCTTTATCAGTTCGCGAACAGTATCGATGTTTTCTGGCACAAACGATTTTGGACGACCTTCTTTAAATTCGCCCGTAAGCGAACGACGGGCACGACTAAATTCACTAAAACAATTATATAAAGTGGTTTTAGTGGGTGCTTTATAACGAAAAGTCGAAGTGAATTGATCAATGGACTGTTGAAATAATCCACGTCGAAAGTCGTAGTAACTCATGGCAATACAATTCTCACGAATTAATTCCATTTTTGACTGAGATAAAATTATCAAGTCATTAAACGTATGACAAAACGTTCTGAGTACGCATACAGTCAACAATGTCAAACTTTACGATGTATATATCAGATGACGCCTAACAACACAATTGTTGATAATTCCGGATAAATAAATAGCAACCTTCGTACTATATTTTTTAACAGTACATTTCTTGTTAATTAAAAAGTGTACTGTTTATGCAAGACATATTCATATGCATCATATGTTCTTCCCAAATATCCATTCGAATTAAAAACTTTATTGCTTGTAATTATATTTTGTTTTCATGTTGCGGAACTATTCCCCCCGGCTCTTCTGGAATGCCGATCCACATGAATATACTCCCATGACATTGCAATGAAATACATTTTACAACAAATAACTTTTAGTTTGGCAGATATTACAATTATGTGAATTTAGATTTTTGCATGAGGTAATAAGTTTATACGAGCTCTTTAGAATGCAGAATAACATATCTTAAGGCAATATACGAATCGAAATTATTTTATCATTATAATTAGCCTTTATTACTCAAAAAGCAAGATATTGCCTATAAACTTCTTTTTGCGCGCCATTTGTAACTACTGTTATTCCAAATTTAGGTATACATTAGATTTAGAAACGCTATCAAACCCCTCTATAAGCCAGATATATACACAAAGTGTATATATACATATATACACTCGGCCATCAAAAATTTGCTTGAAACGCTCTTGCTGCTTATTCCTTTACCACCATAAGAGTTTTCGTGCCATATTTACCATTCATACATTTACAAAGTAAACTCGCTGTTTACTATACTTGTTTTTTACTATATATATATATATATATATATATATATATATATATATATATATATATATATATATATATATATATATATATATGTATATATATAGGACAGAAGAATTTCAGTTTTAGGAAGGGATTTAGAGATTGTGGACAGCTTTGTATATCTTGGGCAGAGGATTTCCATGGAGGGGAATACCGCCCGGGAGGTGGAACGGCGTGTTAAATGTGGCTGGTAGGCATTTGGTAGGCTCAACATAGTGTTTAAGAGCAGACTCCCACTTTGCCTGAAAAGAAAAGTATTCGATCAGTGCGTTCTACCCGTTATGACATACGGAAGTGAAACCTGGACACTCACATCGCAATCAATTCAAAAACTTCGGGTGGCACAGAGGGGAATGGAAAGATGTATGCTTGGCATTACAAGACGAGACAGAAAGTCCTGCGCATGGATCAGGGAACAAACAAAAGTCTGTGACATCATTGGAAGAGTAAAACAGTTGAAATGGAGATGGGCAGGCCATATAGCGAGGCGATGGGACGACAGATGGACCAAGGCAATCCTGGAGTGGATACCGCTTGATCGCAAACGTCCGCGAAGAAGACCGAAAGCACGATGGACTGATGACATCGTTAAGTATATTGGACCCGAGTGGCAGAGGAAAGCCCAGGACCGTGAAGGTTGGAAGCATGCTGAAGAGGCCTTCATCCTGCAGTGGATCGATACAGGCTGATTATGATGATGATATGTATATATATATATATATATATATATATATATATATATATATATATATATATATATATATATATATATATATGTATATGTAGGATGTAGGATGAATCAGATGCAGACTTTCAAACATTATAGGATGAAGACTCAATTCATACGTTGAGTCAACTCATGGGTTCCGTATGAATTGAAGGAACGATACATTGGATGGTATAAAACCACTTGTGAAATTTTGTTTGTCAAACGGAAAATAAATGGTTTTTCTGCATCGAGTTATGACAGGTGATGATAAGTGGATCTATTTTCAACAACTGAAGCGTAAAAAATCATGGGTAGGTCCAGGCCAACCTTCAACATCACAACCAGTGCGCAATATACATGGAAAAAGGCGTTGTTGAGTGTTTGGTGGGATAGTAGGGAAGCTGTGTATTACCAACCAACAGCTAAAACCAGGTAAAATGATTACTGGGGATCGATACCGACAATTATACAGATAAAACTGAACAGAGCAATGATGGAAAAACGACCAGAATAAAGCCAAAGACACGATAAAGTAATTTTCAAACATGACACTGCTCCGCCCCATGTTGCAAAATGTGTAAAAAACTATTTGAAAAACGTTAAATGGAACGTCCTACCTCACCCGCCGTATTAACCGGACTTAGCCCCTTCGGACTACCATTTATTTCGATCGATGTAGCACGGACTTTCAGAACAACCATTACATTCTTACAAAGAAGTGAAAATTTGGCTTCACGAATGGTTGGCCTCAAAAAACCAAAAGTTATTTTGGCGCGGAATGGGAAAAAGTAATCGTTAACGATGGCCAATACTTTGATTATAAAGATAATTTATTTTGTTATGGAAATAAAAGCTCAAATTTTGTGAAATTACACACATTACGACATTATTAGCCAAAACACCTATTATATATATATATATATATATATATATATATATATATATATATATATATATATATATATATATATATATATATATATATATATATATATATATACCATTTTTTTAGATTACTATCGCATCGGCTACTTTGTCCATTTAGCGTCCACTGTTCCATAATGCCCCTTTAAAATCGAGTAGACTACAAATTTCTATAGCCCAACCATAATAAACATTATTAAAACATTTTTTTAATTAAAAAAAAAAATGAAAGTGTAACGAACGTCAATATTGCGATATGGTTCTTATTTACGGAGAAACAGCAATCAGATTAGAAATACACCAGGACTTTTTCAACACGTTCGGAAAAATAGGTTAGAACGGTGCCAGGCCTGCATAAACTCAAATTTCTCTAATAACACTAACTTTCTTTTTCACAAAAAACTCCAATTTCGTAGAACAATGAATCACGTATTTTTTTAACGTGACGTGAATCGTTTAAAAGGTGTTATGATATAGAAAATTAGTGTTAATAATTTCAACTTTGGCATTAAACGACATTAATGTGCAAGTTTTCCTTTTTTCTCGCAAAAAATTAACAAAATTTATGCTGAAACCTATAAAATAAATGGCTATAAAAATATTAAATGACTTCCTAGAATTTCGAAAGGTTTTTTTTTTAAGTAAATTACAATTCTTGAAAGCGCAATAATAGATTCCATCTTCTCGAGTAAGTTTATAACATAAAAAAAATAACGAAATTTAAAATTCCATTTTAATAAAAATACGCGGTATTTTTGACGCGATAGGGATGCTAAATTACCTGCATTTATAACCATTAGATAACCAGAATGTTATTCAATATACACCGATTTTATTGTATCAATAAAAGTAAATTGTTGACCACAAGCCATGCACTAAATTTACCAGTCCACGGTGGTTTTATTTTCCCCCAATGCAAAATACAGACTTTTATTAACTTTCCGGATAGTCTGACATTTACGTTTAAACTTTACACGTATTTTTGCTATTTTTGGACGAGGACAATGTTATTTTTTGAGTTGTTTACCTTTACATTGTAATATTGAAGCAAAATATTAGCTATGAAAATATTTACAATCAATTTTGTTTTTGGAATAATAAACTACAGCAGCGCCGAACTTATTTTTATATACATTATTAATTAAAATGTCTTTAAACACTTCTTACTGGTAACATAAAATAAATATTATATATTAAGCATTATCACAAACAACTAAATGTATTCTGTAAAACACCAGCAACATCCATTATGTATAAGTTAGGAGAATGTGACATGAGAGTTTGAATCAAGCTTTCGAAAGGGAAGATTTATAATGGATCATGTCTTCCCATTATGAGATTTTCAAGCAGAACATTTTGAACACAATAAAAAAATTATTGATTATGTTCGACAAGCAATTTACAACAATTATTTCATAAATTATACACAGGTCAATAACTCTAACACAGGTCAATACACACTAATTACTGTAAGACGTACAGTTTCTTTTGTTACAGTGGGTCGGTTGTACATGTAAAACGTGTTAAATCTATGAAAATACATTACTGCGGATTATGTGAATAAAAAAATATAACATGAGATGTTATACTGCGACAAAAACTTAAAAAACCAGCAGTAGTTTGCAAATATAGATGCGCTCCAGCGTCCTTGGCAGGACGAACTTCTGATTCCATCGTCCTGATGTCCTGGTAAAACTTCTCTCCTTGTTCATCGCTTAACGCGCTCAAATCGTCCGGAAAAACTCTAAATAGGAGTGTAAAAAATGCATTTTTAAGGACATGCGACACCCTAATATTTCATAGGCTTTCGAGAGTTCATCTATGAGGTTTTTAAAGTGTTCACCTTTCTTGTTGCTTATATATTCTTTCCCTTCCAGTTAATTTTCATTTAATGTTTATTGAAAACGGATATCACCTAGAACCTTCTATTTTTGAGGTCCAATAAATATGCCTGCTTTTAGTTTTGCATTACTTAATTGAGGAATTATTTGTTTTACGTACTTGAACCCATTACCTTCT
>JARFXV010001095.1:0-92500 GCA_031761425.1 Cosmopolites sordidus | reverse complement strand
TTGTTACTTTTTGAGTTTTAGATAGTGGCGAAAAAAACAAAAAAAAGAAAAAAATACTATCTATAATGTGGACTCCAAACTTCAGCCACGTGGGCTACACATTAACACCAATCAACACTCTCTTCGGATTATCAACCTTTGATTAGTTAGCCTAATCCTATGTCTCTGGAAAAGTCTACTGACTAGCGAATGACTACTTTTTCTACTTTTTGATAAAATAAACAAACATAATGTTTATCAGAAATTGTTGGTTTTATATAAAAAGCAAATCCCGAAATATCTATTGGGACACCATCTATAATTAATATCTGAATGATTGTGGCGTGTTCATATATTTTTTTCTTTTTTTGGTTTTCTTTTGAATTGTCAATATAAGTATCATTGACATACACAAAAAATATATTTACTTCCTATCTTTGCATTATATATAAAAATTAATTAATTTATGTTTTAGATTCGTTTGAAAACGGGAGGAGAATACTTCCCGAAACGTTAACGTTCAAAAGTTTGTATTTATTTTAGAACATATTTATATTTTTTTAAATTTTGTTCGTTAGGCAAATTTATTACAGAAAAGAATCACTGAGAAATTTGTCTCCGTTTGGTTTTTTGTTTTTTACCCAGTGATTCTTTATTTACATAAGAACAAATATTTTTGTTACTTTTTGAGTTTTAGATAGTGGCGAAAAAAACAAAAAAAAGAAAAAAATACTATCTATAATGTGGACTCCAAACTTCAGCCACGTGGGCTACACATTAACACCAATCAACACTCTCTTCGGATTATCAACCTTTGATTAGTTAGTCTAATCCTATGTCTCTGGAAAAGTCTACTGACTAGCGAATTACTACTTTTTCTACTTTTTGATAAAATAAACAAACATAATGTTTATCAGAAATTGTTGGTTTTATATAAAAAGCAAATCCCGAAATATCTATTGGGACACCATCTATAATTAATATCTGAATGACTGTGGCGTGTTCATATATTTTTTTCTTTTTTTGGTTTTCTCTTGAATTGTCAATATAAGTATCATTGACATACACAAAAAATATATTTACTTCCTATCTTTGCATTATATATAAAAATTAATTAATTTATGTTTTAGATTCGTTTGAAAACGGGAGGAGAATACTTCCCGAAACGTTAACGTTCAAAAGTTTGTATTTATTTTAGAACATATTTATATTTTTTTAAATTTTGTTCGTTAGGCAAATTTATTACAGAAAAGAATCACTGAGAAATTTGTCTCCGTTTGGTTTTTTGTTTTTTACCCAGTGATTCTTTATTTACATAAGAACAAATATTTTTGTTACTTTTTGAGTTTTAGATAGTGGCGAAAAAAACAAAAAAAAAAAATACTATCTATAATGTGGACTCCAAACCTCAGCCACGTGGGCTACACATTAACACCAATCAACACTCTCTTCGGATTATCAACCTTTGATTAGTTAGCCTAATCCTATGTCACCGGAAAAGTCTACTGACTAGCGAATGACTAACTTAAAATACTTTCCTTATCAGATTTTAAACTAACTGAAATCCGGTATGCAAATGTGGTCTCTCTGCAGATGAACATTCATCCACATCCACAGTTGAAATATGTTAAATACTTCAGTTTAAATATTTTAAAATTATTTTACTATAAAAATATGAAATTATTTCCATTAATCTACATCTTAGTAATAGTAAATATTTTAGTTATAGCCCTATATATATATATATATATATATATATATATATATATATATATATATATATATATATATATATATATATATATATATATATATATATATAAACTTAAATCATCTTTATTCAAGAAACACTCAAGTACACGCAGTGTAAAGAATTAAAGGTCGAAATTAAATCAATTTGCTTTGCAAATGTACACGAACAGTTTCTGAACATCACCCCAATCTACTTATTACTCTTGTTGCTGCAAGACTAAGCTGGGATGGCAACGCAAATCCCTGAATACTAAAATACCTATTACCGTCATACTGAAATATCGACTGTTGCGTTACAAAAAACAAATCATACTATATAGCTCTTGTAAAGCTTCAAAAAATGTTTCCCTCGAAGATATTTTGGAGAATATAATATTAATATTTAATATATATAATATATATATATATATATATATATATATATATATATATCTATATATATATATATATATATATATATATATATATATATATATATATATATATATATATATATATATATATATTTGTTTTAAATCAGTTCGACTATTTACTTTTTAACATTTTGGTAATCAAACCATATTCTTGCAAATACTGTTGAATCCAATTTACGAATGTTTGTACTTCTTTTCAATAAATAACGATAATAAAACAGTTCTCCATCGGAATCGAACTTTTAAAGGAGGTTTCCAAATGCGGACTGTCTCGAATGCCACCACCAAGAGAAAATGTCATTTTAAAGTTGCCTGAAGGGATTTAAATATCTGTTGCGTTCCAGCAATTCGAAATTATAATTTAAAATTTATTATTTTACTTCTTTAATATAGCTTGGTCCTCGTACTTGTATTTACAAACTATTAGACAAAAATAAATTTGGAATTAAAACTTTGTATGTACCTCTTCTAACTAGTTTATTTGTGTCTTCTGGGTAGAAAAATATAAATAGAAACGTTTAATAAATAATTATTTGAGAGCGTATTTCAAAATGGATATATTTCAAGAAATCAAAAAGCAGAAAATCATGGGTGGACCCAGGACAACAATCAACATCGACCGAATCGCTTTGGAAAGAAGACAATGGTGTCGTGTGCTATAAACTTTTGAAATCAGGTGAAACAATTAATACCATTCCCTACCCTCAATAAATGATCAAGTTGAACCATGAATTGATGGAGAAGAAGCCAGAATGGTACAAGACACGGAAAAGCTACTTTGCAGCACGACAACGTCCCATCACACACAGCGAAAGCGGTCTACCGTACCACCCGCCGTACTCACCAGACTTGGCTCCTTCCGACTACCACTTCTTTTCGTCGGAACGTTTCACGCACTTTTCATGAAACACTTTCAACAATTAAGAAGATATCGAACAATGGCTCAATGACTGGACCACCTTAAAAGATTTTGAGAACGGTTTTTCTGGGAGGGCATCCACAAATGGCATGAGGGATCGAAAAAAATGTGAACCGGCGATGGCGCATACTTTTTATTCCTTTTTCCCAAATTAAATTCCTCGACATATAGGCCGTTCTTTCGATGACCTCAACCCATCTTTGAGCTTCCTAATATTTGCTCTTAAAACGTCTGAATCAAAGCTGAGCGGTGCATATTAGCGGTGCAGTGATATGGTATTTTCCCCTTCTACTTCGGAAATCTCACGAGTGTCTTCAGTGGCTTTGGAACGTTTTTTTAAATACTCTCTTAAAATTGCCTTAATTTCACGACTTGTTTCGCTCATTTTAACGTTTTTGTAAAAAACCGTGGACTGAGTACATCGCAATGGAATCAGTTTAAAACTAAAGACGTTTTTGCGCGTTTACATTTATGTTTTTGTTTGCACATGCAGAAAATGTGGCTTGAACGAAAACGGTCAAAAAAATGCTATTTTTATCAGGTTGTGAGCTATTTTTCATATGCTACTAAGCTAAATATTTTATTCCAATTATGTTGCTAAAGTGCTAAAATACAAGGAGTTCGAACATTTCGTCGTTTCAGGCAATTATCTGGATTTCAAATATAATTGTTAACTACATCAATGATTATTAACGATACAAATATTTATTTCAATATTAATACAATAGAAATTATATAAATATGTAAAACAATTCATAGATAGTAAGTTTCTCGACGTTCGTTAAATTTCAAACAAGTGATTTTGTTTGTCTATTTTTATATATTTCTATTTCTATATGTTTCTATTTCTATTTCCATACAACGAGATCTCAAAGCAGACAGTTGTAAGAATAAAAAGTTGTAAGAAATATGTGATTTGGTGTTTAGTGGGGAATTTATTTGAGTTTAATGTTTCACGCCAAAGGTTCCAATAAAACAATTGATCTAGAGCAGTACCGTAATTAAATTTAAATTTCATAAATCCTTTAAAAAACATGAATCGCCTTCTTGAATGAAAAGAAAGTACTAAAACGTACGAATGTTTATTTCTTTTTGTTAACCAACAACACGAGTA
This sequence comes from Cosmopolites sordidus, assembly GCA_031761425.1. Classification (NCBI taxonomy): domain Eukaryota; kingdom Metazoa; phylum Arthropoda; class Insecta; order Coleoptera; family Curculionidae; genus Cosmopolites; species Cosmopolites sordidus. The sequence goes on along the minus strand of JARFXV010001095.1, from coordinate 88,323 downwards.
CACCGTTCTCCACCGGAAACGAACTTTTAAACGGATTTCTGAAACCGACATTCGTAATGCCACCGCCAAAAGGAAATACCAATTGTTGCTTTCTAGTTACTTGCATTATACCTTCAAATTTACTACTTTGCTTCGACAATGCAAATTGTTCTTCCGACTTTTATATTCAAATAATTCGAGCGAATATTTTTAATAACAGAATATTTAAACAATGAAGAAAATAAAATAATAACATTCCCGAAATTATAACCTAAAATATTACCTTAAACGAACCTTCAACACTATAAAATCAACTACATAAAATAATGTAATAGTCAAAGGCTCTCCACAATCGAGTCTTATGCGGGTAGTTGTCCTAGTAGATTGGAAAATTGTCACTTGAGTAATGTCGAAAACTATTTAATCATTTGATCAAAGCCTGTATCCGATAATGTGGCAATTTAAGTTACTTAAACAACGTTCCACCTGAATGTTTGATCGAGTTCCAATATTTTGAACTTGAAAGCAATTTAAACGGCTTGTTTGCTATACCTGGCGGAAATAAATGACAACAAAGACATTTACTTTATGATACTCAATTTCAGCATCAATTTCCCATTTAAAATTGGATTTTTAGGAATATCAACATGGCATGGCATATCAATTTATATCCAGATATTGTAAATAATCTTGAAACCGACAGCATTCATAGTTTCATTTTAGTAATAGCAAATTGAAGAAAATACAACATACTACTTAAATTTAAGAATCAAAATTAATTTTTTAACTCTTCAACCTAAACTCCCTCTGACTACAAGTTCCTTATGTCAATGTAAGTACTTTCCTTTCACTAAAACACTTCTACAAGTGAATTTCAAATAAAGCCTTCAAAATCCTTTACTGCAATTTATTCATACAGTAAAATATGTAAATTATTTGATTTACTACATATTTTTCATATCATCATCATCCTCATCATCATTCAGCCATTGTCGATCCACTGCGGGATGAAGGTCTCTCCAGCATGCTTCCAACTCGCGCAGTCCTGAGCTTTACTCTGCTACTCGGGTACAATAAACTTGACGATGTCATCCGTCCATCGTGTTTACAGCGTTACATGATCCAGCGGTATCCATTCCAGGATTGATTTGGTCCAACTGTAGTCGCATCGCCTCGCTATGTGGCCGACCCACTTCCATTTCAATTATTTCACCATTTCAATGATGTCACATACTTTCATTTGTTCTCTGAGCCATATGCAGGTCTTCAGCATTTCCGTTCGCTCGCTATATACTGTGCCATCCTCACGCCTTAAGGCAACCATTTGTATCCTCTTATTTATTATTATTATTAATTATTATGAAAGCTTTGTTTGTTCCCTTGTTTTCTTCTAGTGTTTTTTGAACTAGCTGCATGTTGAATTGACGCGTTTCCTCTTTAATACGTTTTCTGATAGTTTTGCAAAGCTCAACGTACTCGACGTTGCCAAAAGGACTGCCTGCATTCTTCATTGTTCGGCGTTTCTTCATTAAATCCATGGTCTCAGTGGAGATTTTTGACTGTTTAAACTTTTTTCTGTTGGTGCTATTGCAGCAGCCGCTTGCACATTGTTAATGATTTTTTTCGTAATGATCTGTTATTTCCAACTCTCTGAGTCTTGCAAAACAGCAAAGAGGTTCGACAAAGCAATCTCAAAATCGCTGCCCCTCTGCAGCAGCTTCCAAGAATTTACTTTGCCCTTCCTCGATCTTACCATGCTTGTACGCTCTCTTCGACAGTTTATCCTAATCTTTGCTCGTACCATTCTATAGTCACTTCGAACATTAAAAGGTTAAGGACAGTACAATTGCAAAATATTGTTTTATCGTTTGACATGATGAGTCAATTTCACTTGTGAGACCAGATGGACTTTTCCATGTCCATTTTCTACTAATATTTTTCTTGTAGAACGAGTTCATAATGTACAGTTCTTGTCCTTCAGCAAAATGAACCAGTCTGTCACCTCTATTGTCCCGCTCACCACTTCCATATGGACCAGTTGCCGTTTCACCAGTTCTTGTTTTTCCAATTCTAGCATTAAAATCACCGATCAAGATTTTGTGCCTGTCATTGTCTAAAAGCTTGGCCACGTCATCATAAAATATCTCAAATTCATCATCACCATAGCTTATAGTTGGTACATAAGTTTCGAGAGTTTGAAGCTTAAACTTTTTATTCAGCTGAATAACGGATTGAGCTAGTCGGTCAGATATACTTTCAAATTTTACGACACTATCCTTTAATATTTTATTAATGAGAAATCCAATTCCACCACATCCATTATCCGTACCCCGAGTGTAGAGTACGTGACCAGTTGTTTTCAGTTTGATTAGCTCTTCGCCTTTTCTTCGGGTTTCACATAGCCCTATGCTCATTGCTCATTGAACAGTTCTTCTAGTCGTTCATTCCTTTTTACATTGTTCGAATATATAGAGTTGCAATGTCCAAAGTCCACTGGCAGCCTGATCTAACCCGGTGATTCTTAGCACCCTCTGCTTTGCGGCAGGACTTCCCGCTGCCGTAGGTAGTTCCCCCTCGGCCTCCGGGGAATGAGGGCCGTGTTTGAAATTGTAAAGCCATGTTGGGGGGGGTTGGACTTTAATCTGCCAGGCTGGTCCAATGCGGGTTGGCAGATTTTGGATCAAGTTAGTCTGAGGTCTCTGCTTTGACCTGTCCGCAATGGTTGTACATATATACAGTAAATTTTTTTTAAACCTGATTGACATATGCTAACTTTTATATTTGAAATGATAGACTAGTACTTCCAAATGCAAAGTTGTAGGAAGTAACTTGACTAAGAAAAATTAACAAACAATAATTTCCGGTGTTGCCGAATTTCTTCAATAACTACCAAAACCAAATTTGTTTATATTGCAACACCGTATTTTTTTAACATAATTTGACAAATCATAAAATTCGAAATAAAAAATTGTATGTCACATTTCTTTATTGAAGTAGCCGATTTAGAACAATTAGCAAAAACAACTAAAATAATCTGCAGTCGGCAGGAACTAAAAGAAGCTAACATAGCAATAGTAGGCCTTAGAAATTAAACAAAAATTGTGTTGTTTGAAAAGATTATTATTGTGCTGTCATTGTGTTATTTGAAAGCTGTTGTATTTGAATGTGTATAAAAATAACTTTTTAATTCAGTTGCTAAGATGAATCAGTTCAAAGAGAAACTTGAATTCATTTTTCTACATGGTAATAAATTATTTAATAATTATAATTATAACAAATAAATGAATTATAATATAATATACAATTAATAATAATAATTAATACATTAATATCAAAACCAAATTAGCCATTGTATTGTTCAAGAAAATTGACTATCTGGTTCTGAATCGCCGTGAACTCGCGCTCAAACCGACTGAATTCGATCAAATATGGTTTTGGTTTGAAAGACATCGGTGAAGTTATGAGACTAAACCATTTGTTCTTCATGATCCGGGATGATCTAAAATTATTTGCCTCATCGAATAGTCACCTTCAACAGATGTTAAAACTAGTGGAAGAATTCTCCACTGATGTACGAATGCAATTTGGACTGGAGAAGTTCTGCGTATTAAACATCAATAGAGGAAAACTGCTAGACAATGTTATTGAGACGCAAAACGGAGAAAAGATTGAGACAATGTAGATATATACAAGTATCTGAGTATGAAGCACACCGTAATGATCATGGGCTTGATCAGAGCTTACCGGTCAATGCATGCAAGTTCGGTGCTGAACTATTCGTTCAGGATAGTTAAGTGGAGCTGAACCAAAGTACAAAATTTACAACGTCAGATCAGGACACTGGTCACAAAATTGCAGAAACACCACCCTAGAAGTGCTGTGGAACGCATAACATTGCCGCGACAACAAAGCGGTAGGAGATTAGTCGATATTAGTAAGCAACTGGACCAACAAATAGAAAATCTGCGGAAATATTTGTTGAAGCAGGCAGAAACGTCTATGCTACATAAAGCTGTATGCCAGGCTGACCGATCAACACCACTGGGTCTAAACGAAGATCAAGTCCAAGTCTACGCAAAAACAGAACTTGAGAAATTACAATCATGGAGAGAAAAGCCTCTGCACGGGAGAATGGCACATTAATGAGGTCACCCAGGAACAAGTCGACATATTAGGTTCGAACTATTGACTGACTGCTACACAGAAGTTTCCGTGGACAGAGGGTTTCCTACTGGTAATACAAGACCAAGTCATACCTGCCAGAAATAAATAGTACATAGTTTGGGACAGAAGTGTCGTGGATGATCGATGTAGATATGGGTGTCGGATCTCCGAGACAATCCAGCATATAACAGAGGGCTGTAAAGCATTTGCAGCAAGAGAATATAAAGAAAGGCACGACGCAGTGGCGAAGATCATTCATCAACAATTAGCAATAAAACTACACCTGAAAGAATGAGAAAAAGTCCCATACTACAATTACAATCCATAACCAGTTCTGGAGAACAACAGTTAAAGAATGTATTGGGGTTGAACAGTTTTTACAGAGCAGAAATTAAATAACAACAGGGTCGATATTGTTGTGACCGATAAGATTTCCAGAAAAGCATCATTTATAGATATAGTTATCCGAAACAACAATAATTTAATTGCAAAAAATACCCAAAAAGCTTCAAGAATAGGTGAAAAGATAATTGGATATGAAGTGTGTTAAAACGCAGTCATCAACTGGTATCATCCGAAAGAGCCTAATAAAGAATATTAAAACATTGGGCCACAACGATCACTTTTTTAGACCCATGCAGACTGTACTGCTTGGAGCAGCTCGAACCGTTCGAAAATGTTTGGATAACAATAGGAAACTAGACATCCACCGTCACCAATAAAACCGTGTGGTCCGAAAACATGGAGAGGGCCCTCACAGAGCTTAATCTTTCTGATATCGAACATATCTGAGATAAGTCAATGTTCCCCTTAGAGGGAGTGCCAATGACTTTAAGCTAAATCATTAATAATATAATTAATACAGTTAATATTAATTAATAATTAATCGCGTTCGATGTTCCGCTAACCATGTTTGCATCATCAGGAGATTCAATCTAATTCTAAAACCAAACTATGTCCTATTTGTATGAAAACAGTATCTAATGAAGCGTCTAAAATCATTAACCCTGAAGTTAACCAAACGTTACATTAATAATTTAAAAAGTTGAATGAATGAAATAGATTCTTTATCCCCGTTCATGGTTTTCTTACATTTTGCTATTTGACTGTTAAATTATTATTTACACATTTAACAAATTTTAAGTTCCAATAATATTTATATTACGATCATGTCCGAGTGCATGTCGGGCAACATAAGGTTTCTCATATCTGTTATATTTAATGTGGGCAATATGTTCTTTATATCTGGATAATGTGGATCTTTTAGTTTGCCCAAGACACCTTCGATCGCAACCTTGACAACTAATTGAACAAATCTCAGATTTTTATGCTGCTCTATTGTATCCTTTAAATTATCCAGGAATATCAGAAAAGTCTATAAACCATATATTACACAGTTCTTTAGGTACGGTTGTCATATAAATAGAACACAGTTTAGTCTTAGAATTATATTGAATCATGGGAATGGTATGATGATGCGAACATGGTATGGTATGATGTTTAGTGGTAAATATCTTCAAGTTTAACATATTATTAATCATTCTTGGTCGTAAAATTAAAAATAATTAATTAAAAAAAAATTTAAAAAATAGAAAGAAAAATTAAACAGTAACAATAAATCGACTCATATTTTATACGGAAAAATATATAGAGGGGCAACGCAACAATCTGGAGCAAAATATAAAAATGTCGCAATCATTCAAGCTAGGGTTGCTATGCTGCAAAAATATAAATCCACCGTTAGACGAATTCACTTAAATTTATTTGTAGTTTCATTTGTACGATCTCGAATAGTCGACGTTCTCTTATTTCTGATTTTATTGCTTTCACGCAGAAAGTCTGCTATAGCTGAGCAGAGTAGAATGTACCATAATTTAAAAATATTTTTCGCACTTTAATAAAATTTGCAAGACGAATATTTTGCTACTAAAAATTTTTATAAAAAATCAGAATGTACTTTAAATGTGATACCTGTCATATATCAGCTTTGATAGGTTTACTGGTTGCATAATTATGTAAATCGCTCAAAATGGTAAAGATATGGCAACATAGTAATGATGAAATGTAATGTAGAATTACCGGACAAAATCCTGTAAAATAAGCATTTATAATAGGTTTGTTCTAGCAACGATTTCAAACGGTTCCAAACCGTCCGGAGTTTGTGCAGATGACCGAAACATTCGCCTGCGCAAACTCCGGACGATTTGAAACCGTTTGAAATCGTCGCTAGAACAGACCTAATATAGTATATACGTACAAAAGATTTAAAAAAAAATTGTGTATATATATATATATATATATATATATATATATATATATATATATATAACCTGCTTACGGTCAAAATTGTCCGCCATTGCGTTAAAAAAAGTTTGTCTTCACTTTATTTTTCAAAATAAAAAAGTATTATTTCGTAACGATATAAATGTGTCACTATAAAATTAACACAAAATTGTGTTGATTTTACGCTAGTCATCTGTTGAAAGCTCGCTCCCACCTATTGTTTTTACGCGGGAAGTACCACGCTATCTTCATTGCATACAATCTATGTGTTTACATGTTCATCGTGACACGGTATAAATATTAATAATTATTATAAATTGTATTAAAATATTAATATCAATCGAAACACAACAAGTATTTAAATTATATTTGAATATATTACAATAATGTAAAGTTATACATCATTTCATTCTAAAGCTGCGACTTTTTTAACATTTAAATATGTAAACATTTAAATGTGTCAAAATTTGTATGCTTGATCGAAGAGTATTTTAACACATATATGTGTTACTTTTAGCATTAATTTGTGTTACGTGGTTGACACAAAGCGTTTATGTGAAAATATCACAAAAAAATGTGTTAATAGCTTTTTACAAGTGATTTTTATTAAAATTGATACATTTTTTACTGTGTATAAAACTATTGAATTCACGTTATTAATTACAATTTATTTTCAAAATAATTGTAGTGGTCTTATACTTTCGTCTACATTATTATAACAAAATCAATTTTATTATTTATTAGAAAAGCAAAAACGATATTGTCTAACTTTGCTAACGATATTGCTTGGAAAGAAAAACGAATGTTATAAAAAACCAAAACTACCCTGACTAAGGTGGATTAGCCCAGGGAAAGAACCAAAAAAAAAAAGATGAACATAAGCAAAAACATTGCTCAACAATCTTAATTACTCATCGCTTTGTATAGACCCAAAATCAGAGAGCCTCGGTAGAGATAAGCCGGGTTTGCTCGCAACGCATGTATAGTAGATTAACCGATAAAATTCGTAGGGACTAATTAAATCCCAGTAGCTTAGAGCAAAATTTTTCCATCCGCATGGGCATGTAAAACTTATTTAAAATATAATTTTTAACCTATTTGGAGATTTAAGATTTAAGTTGGACCACTTAAATGGTCTGTTAGCCAGGCCTGTTAATATAAAAAAAAATAATCGGGATTTTTAAAGCTCGCAAAAATCACTTTACTAGTAATGAAAAACAATAAATACGATACGAGGGATGTATGATAAGTACCTGGCCTAGGACAGATATAGCGCGGTTAGTATTTAGAAAGTTATAGTTTTCGTAAATATAACTTTTCATAATAATACTGTCAAGTCGCTGCGTGGTTTAGTTTATGAATGGCAGCCATTTAAATAGAACTTTTGTGATTTTACAATAATGGAAAAAATTAAATATTGAGCTTTGATAAAATGTTCGTTTTTGAAAAAGAAAATAAATGATGCGTTTAAAACGGAGCTAAGAGAAGTTTATGGGGACTATTGAAGAAGTTTATGGGGAAATATTGGATAGCTGAGTTCAAAAGTGGCCGTACAAGCATTTTTGATGAAGATCGTCCAGATCGTCCAAATGAGGTTACCACTTCAGAAATGATTAAAAAAATCCACGACATCGTGATAAACAATCGGAGAGTGAAAGTGCGTGAGATTGCTGATAATGTGGGCATCTCAACTGAACGGGTGTAGAATATTTTAACAACTCATTTGGATATGAAAAAGCTTTCCGCAAGATGGGTGCCGCGATTGCTCACAATTGAAAATAAACTTCAAAATTTTGTTTAGTCATGAACGAAATCGGAATGATTTTTAGCATCGGTTCATAACTGTTGACGAAACATGTCGGTTCATAACTGTTGACGATTCAGCACGGCACACCAGAGACCAAAGAACAGTCACGAACACTTATTTTGAAGGGTTGGAGTAATCGGATTTTTAGAGGGGATACAAGAGATAGAAAAACGTTAGGCTAAGTGCATCGAACAGGTAATTACCTTGAAAAATATCATAAATTTTAATTCATTAAATATAAAAATCTAGATTTGAAAACTTAGCTCAAAACATTGCTTGGCTGAACTCGAAGAGATTTACTATTAAACACCAAATAACTTTTTTTTTAACTTCTCAACGCACATTTCGCTAACCACGTTAGCATCATCAGGAGATAATTATATGGCTAGCGAAACGTATGTTGAGAAGTTAATAAAAGTAATTTAGTGTTTAGTGGTAAATCTCTTCGAGTTTAGTGTTTCACACCGAAGGTTCCAATAAAAGGATTAATTGCTTACCTGGTTCATTAAAGAATGTTTTTAACTATATGGAAATGTATGCAACATGGAAACATATACAAACATACAGATATGAATTCATCAATAGTTGAGCCCTACTACAAAGATCAACAATATGCCCCCAAAAAATGTCCTGGACATTGATACAATAGAAAATATTGGCCAAACAATTAGAAACATATATTTGGAAGACTAACCAAATACAGAAACATATGAAATCGAAGGTGCTTACAGCCGAAAAATAACAAAGCTTACGGGCCAGATGGATTCATGACGGAGATGCTGAAAGACGATAAAAGGGAAATAATAGAGGGAAAACGTGTTTAACCAAAGTGTACATAAAGCAGAAAGCCCCAATGAATGGAATAAGAGCCTACTTAAACTATTATTTCAAAAAGAAATCCCGAATACCTGGTTCATTAAAGTAATAAAATTACTAACTCTTGTCATAACAAACTAATAAGATGTACGAAATGTAAGGTTGCTTACAACCAGTGGAACAAGCTGGGTTTCGAAAAGATATGTCAGACCATTTGCGTACGATGAAAACCTGAATGGAAAAGGTCATAGTTATTATTTTATTCTTTTCTTGAAAGAATGACTCTCTAATTGATCCTATATATATTTTCGACCCACAATATACCAACAACTCTATCAACTATATTGTGGGTCATATCACGTATATAAGACAAACAGGCAGATCTTTCAACAAAATAATTAAAGAATATAAAAGTTTAATCAATCAGAAACATAATTCCAGTTATGCCTCGCATCTGCTAAATGCAAATCATTGTTTAACAGTGATTTCTAAATAACACGTCAGTCAATAAGTTCGTAGGATGGCAAATAAATGGCGCCATTATTGACAAATTCATATGATTTTAGGAAGTACACCTTCAAACGATATGTGTCAAAATTTCGTGACAATCTGAGGTTTAGTTCACAAGTAACAGTGGTTTTGGTGACGTTACTGTTATGATTTTGAAAACAATGGAAGTGTGAATTTCGTGTGTTAACAAAGCATTGCTTTTTTTGGATTGTGTTGGCTCCTACTTGATGGAAATTCATTATAAAGAATTAATGAAAGACTGTTTCGTCTATATTTCCACTTTATTATTAATATTTGACGCGTTTTGCTAACACTGTAGCTTTATCAGAACTGGCTAGTTTCGATGATTCTAAAATTAAAATATATATTTTTTAAGAAATCCACACCGATGCTATTTATTATCTATACAAATTCAATAAAAGGGATTTGTTCAGGTCCTATTTGGTTATTTAGAAGGGTTTTGCATCTTTGAGACGATTTAATTCTAAACTCTCTAGATAGTTTAGTTTTTTGCCTTTGTTGTGTACGTGTAATATTTTAAAATTACTATTAGAAAGATAGTTCTCATTTAACAGATGTGAGGCATTGTTCGAATTATGTTTATGACTGAGAAAGCTTCTTTCATGTTCTTTAATTATTTTCTTGAAAGATCTGCCTGTTTGTCCTATGTAATTTTTTGGACACGACCCACCATAGTGTTGATATATCCCTGATTTATCTTCTTTGTTTGTTTTTGCCTTGCAACGGTATGTTTTCCAAGGCTGTTATTGGTTTTAAAGGCTACTTTTGCATTGTTTTTATATAAGAATTTTTCAATTTTTTCCGACGATTTTCCAAAGTATGTTATTAATTTGAATGAATATTGAACAATTTTCTTTTTAGAATGTTGTCAATTATTCTCTCTGAATATCTGTTGTTTAGGGCAATTTATTTGATGGTGTAAAGTTCATTATTAAAATCTGCGTCCGATAAAGGAATATTAATCAGTCTATGTACAAGACTATGATATGCTGCTAATTTATGTTGTATTGGGTGTAATGATTTATTGTGTATTGTTGTATCTGTTTGAGCATTGCATTGCTTTTTAATGGGAAAAAATACTGTTCAAGCAAAGCAATGGATTGGCAGTGTTATTCGGACTCTGCTCCATCGAGACAAATGGTAAAAAAGTGGTTTGTTAATTTTAAACCCTGCCATACAAATACCGATAACGCTGAACGCTCTGGTCGCACAAATTCGGCAGTTATTCCAGAAAACATAAAAACAGTCCACAAAATAGTTTTGGTCGATCGTAAACTGACGTGAGATAGCTGACATTTTAAATATATCAGAAGGTAGTGAATTCATCATTATGCATGAACATTTGTCCATGAGAAAGCTCTGTTCGAAGTGGATACCGCATTTGTTCACAGTCGATCAAAAACAGCAACGCGTCGAGGATTCAGCGCACTGTTTGGAGCTGTTTCAGCGCAATAAAAAAGATTTTTTCATGCGATATGTGACAATAGATGAAATATGGATCTATCACTACACTCCAGAGTCAAATCGGCAGTCAGCTGAGTGAATAGTAACTGGCGAGAGCTACCCAACGTGACCAAAAACACAAATGTCAGCTGGTAACGTTTTGGCATCCGTATTTTGGGATGCGCACGGTATTTTATTCATTGATGACCTTGACAAAGGAAGAACCAACTCTAGCGAATATTATATGGCGTTATTGCTGCATCCGAAGGAAGAAATTGCAAAAAAACGACCCCGAATGAAGAAGAAAAAAGTGCTCTTCCATCAGGATAATGCACCGCGTCACAAACCGTTCGCAACAATGGCAAAACTGCATGAAATTGCTTCCCCATTCACAGTATTCTCCGGAGCTGGCTTCCAGCCACTACTAGTTGATTGCAGTCCTAAAAAGAAAGAGATGTGGCTCAAGTGAAGAAGTGAATGCCGAAACTGAAGCCTATTTTGAGGCCATCGTTCGTTCTACAAAATGGCATGGAAATGTTAGAGAAGCGTTGGAATCAATGTATCACTCTTGAAAGAGACTCTGTAGATGAATAAAGTGAAATTTTTCCTAAAAGTTGTTGTTAAAGTTATTAGTCATCCTGCGAACTTATTGAGTGAGGTGTTATTACGTATACAAAACAAAAACAAAAATGCAAGCCATCTAGAGGATTTAGAAATATACCGTTTAAAAGATGTGAAAACGCTTCTGAATGACCAAATAGACCTAAACAAATCGCCTTTAATGAATCTGTACAGGCAAGAAATAGCCTCTCAGTGGATTTTCCTAAATATATATTTTTTTGTTATGTAACGTTTTATATTTAAATCGATTCCAACATCGCAAATATTTATCTATGGCTACAGTACTAGTGAAACACGTCAAAAATTAATAATAAAGTGGAAATTTGGACAAAAAGTTTTTCATTAAACATTTTGTCTAATTTTTTCAACAAACATTCCAATAGAAGCAAAACAATCCAAAAGTGTGATGCATTAGTTTTCAAAGTGTACAGTTCTGTTACATTTTATAGTAAAAACGCATAGTTAACATTTAATACCACTAACATTAATGTTACCTCCATACCAATCTAAGAAGTTCATTCGATTTACTTATACCAACCAAATTACAGTAAATAAATTAACCAGAAAAGAATAATTTAAGTTATTAGAATTAATTTCTCAACTGCCAGAAAAAGAAATACACAATTTTATGTTTTTAGCCAAACAGCGCGCTACACGTAAATTTTCATTTAAAAAGGAAACGAACATTGTAAAAACCAAAAAACGATGATAATGGTGAATAGCCGCGGGGAAAGTAGAACCGAAAAAGGTTAACACACAAAAATACATGACTCAAAACTCCTAATTGTTCATCGCTTTGTGCAGACCCGAAACCAGAGTGCCTGCATAAAGATAAGCCGAGTTTGCCCGGAGCACATATACAGCAGATTAGACGATAAAGATTAGTAGGGACTATTTTTTTCTTCGACAGAGGCGTATAAAATTGATTTAAAATACATACATCACTTTTAAATAAATACATATCCTTGTAACTTTTAATACATACACAGTTTCTAGAATCAAGGAATCATGAGAGTTCAGATGTTTCGTTAATGCCACCATCGTAAAATTTGAATTTCTTTTATCATAAATAATAGGGTCAAAATTAAGACTCTCATTAAATCCAATTCTAACTTTTTCTTTAGATTATATTTATGAATAGTATTTCAATGATAAGCGCATTGCAAAACCAATCGTTTTTAAATGGTATAAAAGAAGACAGACTGTATAGACTTTTCATGTTAATATATAAGGAATATATTAATGCAATCAATGGTTTAGTATTAAATAATTGAAAATTCATAATTACGTATAAAAATTTGTTGCTTAATTACAACTGATCTTAATTACATGATTAATAATAACATTATATTCAGTCTTGATCAAGCCTTTTTCAACTAATACAACTTCGGAATTGGGAAGTTACACAAAGAGGGAATTTCAAAAACCAATTATAGACATGGAATTATGGAAATTTCATAAACTAATTAGGGTACTGTATTAGGTTTTGATCTAAGTCTACATCGTTATTAACAATCTTCTCCCATCGTTATCAGAAATTTCAATACCCATTGTTGATGGTAATTTGACGGCCAGGAGAATACGGTGGGTGAAGAAGTTCTTCCCAGCCTAACTCTGATTTTTTCTTGGATGATTCTAGCACTATGAGATCTTGTATTGTCATGCTGCAGAATATCACATTTTTAATTAACCAGTCTTGGATGTTTTTGAGTTGAGTACAATAGGTGTTCAGTTCAGTTATCTCCCATATATTTGCAATCCACCCAAAGGTAATAAGCAGCTGTGACAACATTCAGAGCAAGACAACGAATTGTCAAGCATCAGCGGTTAGGGCCATTAAATTAAAGGCCTAACCTGTACAGGAACTTAGATTCTTTATAACTCGAATAGTGGGATAATCTTATTTCTATCTGAAATTCTATAGCTTATCTCTAAAGGATCACAGCATTTCAGTCTCTGCGTCTGTTGGCTATTATCCAGGAGGCTGAGAGCAAGAGAGTTGGGGGTACATTTCAAGTCGCGATATAAACTTCACACTCGCGCATTTGGCTTCTTCTAGCACAGGTTTTATTTTTAGATCGCGGTGTAAAGTTTGATTTGTCACAAACCAAGGAACATTAGTAATTATTCTCACGGTTTTGGATTGGAATATTTGAACTATTTTTATATTAGATATACTCGCAGTACCACACATTTATACGTTGTAACTCCATACCAGTTTGAGAATTACTTTGTAAATGGTTAACTTGTTTCATAAAAATGTGTTGTTTCCAGTTTAGTGTTCGGTCAAGGTTCATTACAAGATATTTTGCACAGTCTACCTGGGGGAGTTGCTGTCCATTAAGTGTTACACTCTTAAGGTTCTTAAGGTAAAAGTGACTTGCTGAGATTGCCTTGTTGATTTTTAGGCACCATTTTTTCCCCGTTCTAGCTATAGACGTCTAAGCTATAGACGTGTTTAGTGTAGTTGGTAGGTCAGTAGTGAAGATATGAAAAAGTATGGGACCCAACACACTACCTTGAGGTACTCCTGATTTTAACGGATACATGTTAGTTATTTCTTCTTTATATTTGACAGCAAAGTATCTGTTTGTCAAGTATGATAACAATACCTGATAGTACGGTGTAGGAAATTTTGATTTAAATTGGTATAGTAAGCCTGAGATCCATATTCTATCGAAGGCTTATGTAATATCCAAGAATGCAGCCGACCAGTACATTTTATCTTCAAAAGCTTATTAATAATGTTTACTAGCCTGTGCACTTGTTCAATGGTTGCGTGTCTTTGACGAGATCCGAACTGGCGTTCTGAAATGATATTTAGTTCGTCAAATCGTTCATCTTCCTGAAGTTCTGGTGAAACCTCTCTCCTTATTCGTCGTTACTGCACCCAAATTTACAGGAAAAAAATCCCAATGGGAATCTTTAAAAAAGCATTTTTAAGGACATGAGACCCCCTAGTATTTCATCGGCTTTCAAGAGTTCATTTATGAACTTTTGACGGTTTTCATTTTTCTTGCCCAGAAATCCTTTCTCTACACTTTAAAAACACTTCCAAGCTATCAATTCCTTTTCATTTCTTGAAAACGGAAATCACCTAGAAGCTTCCTTATTTGAGGTCCAATAAATATGCCTTCTTTTAGTTTTGCATCACTTAATTGAGGAAATATTTCTTTTAGGAAATCTTTCTCCTTAACAAGGGGGCATATTTTATATTTGAAGTACCAGGCTCAAAAGTATTATCCCATAAACACAAAAAGCAGCAATACTTTGTACCAAAGTACTCCTCACCTTTGTACTCCAAAGTCACGTACAAATAATTTCAATGATCCCATGATATAAAGGAGAAGCAGGTACTGAAAATGGAGCGTGCAAGCCATTTCGGTGAAAAGGTGTTTTGATAACTATCTAAATGAAACGCAAAATGAGCATTCTCATCAATGGTACAAAAATCATGTCGCCCTATGTTATTGACCTATTAGTATAAATTATTTTTTAAGCGCCACAACTCTTCTTTCCTAAATAACATTAGATATTAGTTGCTAAAATATAAATAGATTTTACAGTTAAAAAATAAAATTATATAATACTGATAAAAGTCAAAGAGTTCATTCAATAAAAGCCTAAGCTGCTTTACAAAATTACCATTAATAACTAAATGCAAAAATTATCATAAAATTATGTTATTTGTACTAATTTAATCATCTTTAACGAAAAACCCCTTACTTTTATTTGAATTCAAGCAATTAGCGAGTTCTATGTTAATTTCCATTTGGAAGAAAACCGGGAAACGAACACTGTAAGAAAAGAAAATAACTCACCCAAAGACGGGCCGCCGTAGGGAAAGCAGAACCGAAAAAGGTTAACATAAACAAAAAATATAGTTGAAAAATCTTAATTGCTCATCGTTTTGTATGAGGGCGGAATCAGAGAGCCTCCATTGAGATAAGCCGAGTTTGCTCGCGGCTAACATCCAGACGATAAAAATTCGTGGAAACTAATTAAATCGCCGTAGCTTAGAATAGAATTTTTCCATCAGCATGAACTTGCACGATTTATTTAAAATATTATTTTTAGTCTAATTCGAGATCTGAAACTTAAGCAGGGCCGTTGTTCTAGACTTTGAACATAAAGGATTTTTCAGTAAGATTCTTAGAACGTAAAAATAGGGCGTAGTAATAACTACAAGGGATTATCCGGTAATTTTTATCATGAAGAACAAATAATGGCATTGTGATTTGAAAATAGTATAGTTCAAATGTCCCCCTCGGTTTCGTCTGGTGAAATGCATTCTGAAGAACCAATTTTTCCATTACTCTTTCACATATATCGCGTGATATATTTTCAATGGTGGCCTGAATGTTTGCTTTAAGGTCAAGAAATGTTCGGGATTTATTTTTGTAAAGCAGAGATTTAACATAAACCAACAAAAAATAATCCAAGGGCTGAGATCGCATAATCTTGGTGGCCAGTTGACATTACCATTTCGTAAAATAACGTGCCCACGAAACTTTTGACAAGACAAGTTGCGTCGTCTTGTTAAAATAATACATTTTTTATATATGGTATCCCATAAGAAAGTTTCTTTTTCATTGGCTCACTGCGCAAACGCAACAACTGTAAGGGGGGCGCGGGGCGCCTGTCAATCGATAGCCCCGCGTTTAGGAATTTAGTCGACATGGAGCATTTATTTAAAATATTATTTTTAGTCTAATTCGAGATCTGAAACTTAAGCAGGGCCGTTGTTCTAGAGTGTGAACATAAAGGATTTTTCTCTAAGATTCTTAGATCGTAAAAATAGGGCGTAGTAATAACTACAAGGGATTATCCGGTAATTTTTATCATGAAGAACAAATAATGGCATTGTGATTTGAAAATAGTATAGTTTAAATGTCCCCCTCGGTTTCGTCTGGTGAAATGCATTCTGAAGAACCAATTTTTCCATTACTCTTTCACATATATCGCGTGATATATTTTCAATGGTGGCCTGAATGTTTGCTTTAAGGTCAAGAAATGTTCGGGATTTATTTTTGTAAAGCAGAGATTTAACATAAACTAACAAAAAATAATCCAAGGGCTGAGATCGCATAATCTTGGTGGCCAGTTGACATTACCATTTCGTAAAATAACGTGCCCACGAAACTTTTGACAAGACAAGTTGCGTCGTCTTGTTAAAATAATACATTTTTTATATATGGTATCCCATAAGAAAGTTTCTTTTTCATTGGCTCACTGCGCAAACGCAACAACTGTAAGGGGGGCGCGGGGCGCCTGTCAATCGATAGCCCCGCGTTTAGAAATTTAGTCGACATGGAGCATTTATTTAAAATATTATTTTTAGTCTAATTCGAGATCTGAAACTTAAGCAGGGCCGTTGTTCTAGACTGTGAACATAAAGGATTTTTCAGTAAGATTCTTAGAACGTAAAAATAGGGCGTAGTAATAACTACAAGGGATTGTCCGGTAATTTTTATCATGAAGAACAAATAATGGCATTTTGATTTGAAAATAGTATAGTTCAAATGTCCCCCTCGGTTTCGTCTGGTGAAATGCATTCTGAAGAACCAATTTTTCCATTACTCTTTCACATATATCGCGTGATATATTTTCAATGGTGGCCTGAATGTTTGCTTTAAGGTCAAGAAATGTTCGGGATTTATTTTTGTAAAGCAGAGATTTAACATAACCCAACAAAAAATAATCCAAGGGCTGAGATCGCATGATCTTGGTGGCCAGTTGACATTACCATTTCGTAAAATAACGTGCCCACGAAACTTTTGACAAGACAAGTTGCGTCGTCTTGTTAAAATAATACATTTTTTATATATGGTATCCCATAAGAATGTTTCTTTTTCATTGGCTCACTGCGCAAACGCAACAACTGTAAGGGGGGGCGCGGGGCGCCTGTCAATCGATAGCCCCGCGTTTAGGAATTTAGTCGACATGGAGCGTTTCTCAGCAGCAGAGCGTGCGGTGTGTTGCGTGAAATTTACAAAAACAATGATTTGAGACTCATTTTCAACTCAACGGCCCTGTAAATAAGTGAGCTGTGGTTACTGAAGTGCAACGAACCCGAAACACAAGCATCAAAACCCTACATTCGCCTAAAGTCATTGCATGATCTGTAATTCAGCGCAAAGAATAATTGGCCCGTTACCATCAATTCAGAGCGTTATGTGGAAATGTTGAGCAACTGTTTGGTATCTGAACTGCACAACTTTACTGATTATAATCAAAGAACATGGTTTGAGTGAGACAGAACCACGTCACACACTTCCAACACGTATCTGCCACAAATTTTCCCAAACAAATTGATCTACAGGAGAGTGTGGCTATCTCAAATCAAAAGTTTACGTCAATAATTGGTGCGGTTAAAAGAAAATATTCGCCACGAAATGGCAGCCGAAAAGATTATGTGCCGATCCGTCCTAAGGAATTTTACTGTTTGTTTAGATGAGTGCACTGAGCGCGAAGGAGTATATAATTTTTAAAAAAAATTTAAAAAAAGAAAAGTAGTTTCCTAAAATGTGTATTTAAATAATTCATAAAGGTTTATTTCATGGACTCTCTCTTTTATTTATATCGCTATATCGAAAAAGAACTTCCTTTTGGAACATCTTGTATCTGCAGTTATCAGTTTAGGTCAAAGAATTTCCAATAACATCCACCATTAGCAGTAGAATGGTTTCCATCATTGTCTTAAAAAAAATTAAGGTACTAACATTCCTTCAGCCCAAGAACAAAAACAGCAAAATAGCAACTTTGAGGATGAAGATGTAACTCCTGACTTGACGATTTTTATAGGCCCAAATCCTGCAGTTATGTGTGCAACAAACAAATCCATTAGGCCAGAAGTGCGATTCGTCAGAAATGATTATTTTTCCCGGGGTACGTCGTCCAACAGCTCTAGAGCCCAATTCGTGAATCCTGTATTTTTCCATGATAGATTAAACACAGCAGTCTAAATTCGTTTCTAAATTCTCATTATCTCATTATCGATACTAGACACCAAACCACGTTTTCTTTTCTTGACGCGCCATGGTATAATTATCAGAATATGAATCAATCTTGAATCATTGTTTAGATTAGTAAATCTCCATGAGTTTTGTATATTTTACTTAATTTTAGGCTGAGCTGTTTTCGTTGCGAAGATATGCTTTTACCAAGATGCAAGCCTGAATGTCGTTTTTCGGAATCGCCTCAATGACCCTCATCGCGACTTTTTGGATTTATATAACACTGTCACAAAACGTTTACTTCATGGCCAGCTTGAGTTTCTAGAACAAGTCACACAGAGATACATCAGGCGAATATGGAGGATCTTGAAGCGCACAGACTTGTCCAAACATTCACGAACAACGAAAGTCCTATGAAATGGTGCATTATTGTACAACAAAAACCAACTTCCTAGCTCTCGATAATCAGTCCTCACTCAGTCTTTGTGTTTCAGTGTATTTGGCCAACCTGACTTTGAGTCATCTTCCAAAGCGTCACGACAATCCTGGCATCGCTTATACCACTCGAACACACGTGTCAGGATAAGCAATCAGCACCATAAGCTTTTTTAATCAATTCAAATGTTTCTGTAAAAGATTTACCGAGTTTAAAACAAAATGTAATATTAGCTCTTTATTACATAGTGTTTTTTGTAACGAGGTGAGAAAAGATAGTCACTTTATGCGCTATAACTTACAATCCGATGATCGATTTAAATGATGGCTGCCTCATTTTATACAGGAGGATGTATATTGTTTTAATAAATCGCGCTAGTATTTTTCTTTAAAATTAGAAAGTTCCATTAGTTTTCCGACATACTGTGTAGAACATAGTTTAGTTTTAGAATTAGATTGAATAATCTCCTGATGGTGCTAACATGATTAACAAAACGAGCGTCAAGAAATAAAAAAAATGGTGTTTTTGTGTTTGGTTAAAATCTCTTTAAGTTTAGGGACCATGAACATATGAACATGTGAAGACATAAAGAATTCAATTAACATTTGTTTCTTGAAGCACTTTGCCAGTGATTAAGGATCGGAAGTATAATCGGAGGCAAAAATATTGGCAATCATAAATTCGTCACTATTTTTGCTTTAAAGGTCATAGAAAAGAAAAATTAATGAAGATAATGCTAGAAAATAATGTATAGGTACAAGAGAATGAGCAAATTTCACCTATAACTATTAAATCTTTAGAACTACGAACACGGAATTTTAATAATACTTGAATATTAATTAAAACTTTTAAATATTATTTATTTTTGATAATTTTTAATGATAAACATTTTAAACATTAAGGATGCATCGGAGGTATCAAGATGCTACAAAACGTTTAAAAACACAGAATAGTTTTGACAGAATATTCTTTACTCAATCCTTATGCCACTGTGAAAATTTCAAATAGATTGAATAAGCAGTTCAAAAGTTATTGCAATTTAAAATTATCGTAATTAATTATCGTGATCTTATGTAGATTCATTAACATACAGTTGAACCGCAAAAAGTTTACCCGTGCGTCATCGAATGACGTCATAAATTTCCTATATCATAGACATTGTCTCAATGTTATTTTTATTTATCGAACGAGAGAGAAGGGGATAAAAAATCAATACGTATGCCTTTTGATAAGAGCAGTACGTTACGATAGCGTTACAGCGGTTAGAAAGAGAAAGTAACAACTAATTAAAAGGTGTTTAGTTCGTACCGGTCGTTAATACTTCCTCCATTGAGTTCAGCGGTCCTGTTTTGATTGTCATTTGAGTTGTTTTATTATTATGTTTTAATAAAATTTTGTGCTGTAAAGTTTAGCTTTATTGTAAAATAAATTCTTATGATAACTACTGTTATTGATTATTTTGTTATTGGTAAGTATTTGTAAAGATTCATAAAGTTTTATTTCCTTTAATAATTCTAACCTAACCAAAGACATTTTATTACAAATGTTTAATAAAAATAGAATTTATATTGGCTAATTCTAAAAATAATAACGGAAATATAGAAGTGCGAACTTTTAAGGTATCTATATTTGATTTAACATTTTGTGTGATTTCAGATAATGTTGGGAAAAACATTGAAATCGTAAGCGCAACAATTTATACTCAATGTTTATGAGAAATTTGAAACTGAAAAAAGGAATGGAGGACCTTTAGTTCGAAACACGTTGTATAATATTAATTGCTTGCCAGTTGTATCATATATGCCTTTTAATTTTTCACATTCGCAAACATTTTTGCTTTACAATTTATTAGAAAACTGTAAAATCTTGAGCTGACACCTATCTTGGTCAAATATTTGTTTTTCATTGCAGGAAAATAAAAGAAAAAGAAAATCAAAAGCCTTAATATGGTGTTAAGTAGAAAGGAAATTGTCAGTATGGGTCGTACATCACTTAACACTCTCCTGAAGGAGTTAGGCTTTAAGTATAAAAAATGACAATAGGAGATTATTAATCGAAAGAAACAAGATTTCTGCCTTTCTTCGCAAATCTATAGACAATCGTAGCAGCACATTCAGACGTCAAATTATATTCCTATACGAGACAAGGATTTATTCAAAAAGAAACAAAATAAAATCATGGCAAGACAGTAGTGTTAAAAGTGTACGTAAGCCAGAAGGATATGATGGGAAACGTCTTATAGTCATTCATGCTGGCTCTTTGAAAGAATTTGTTCAGGATGGAAGTTTAGTGTTCGCATAAAAATTTTTTACGTCCTATTACCACGGTGAAATGAACGACAACATATGTCAAAAATGGATGACACCGCTAATCCCAAATTTAGAAGAGCCATCCTTAATAGCAATGGATAATGCATCATACCATAGTGTACTTCAAGAAAAACAGCCCTGCAGTTGAAGAATATATATATATATATATATATATATATATATATATATATATATATATATATATATATATATATATATATATATATATTTATATATTATTTATATATTATTTATATATATATTTATATATTTATATATTTATATATATTTATATATTATTTATTTATATATTTATATATTTATATATATATATATATATATATATATATATATATATATATATATATATATATATATATATATATATATATATATATATATATATATGGTTTAACCATGTTTAACTATGTTTAAACAGCTGTTTTTATATGCTTTGTATAATTATATGAAATATTTGAAATTATATTTTTAATAAATGTTTAATGATATTGTTGTATATTCCCATACCTTGGTAACGTTTTCATCATATAAAAATTGTTCTCTACAATAATGTTTATAGAGTAAATAAAATGATGATTTTGACCAATAACAAATCAATTCATTGACTATTTCCTTAAAATTTCGTGATAACTTTTCCTGAAGAATTTTGTAGTTTGTTAAAATTGTCCGTAGAAATTCAACCTACAAAATTCTTCGATCAATCTGTGACATAAAACTTTACAATTTCATGACACACACTCGAAATTTTACGTTGAAATCTCGATTTATAACAGGACACTTTATAATTTCATATTATAAATATATGCAAATAAATATATCGTGAATTGAAATCATAAACGCAAATATCCGTCTTTCGAGGCACCAACCACGGCCATTTTGAAAGTTAGCACTAATTTGACTAATAATTTTTGCTTTAATTCGTATGGATAAAAATGACGACGCACAGGTAATTTTTCGGCTGTTGAACTGTAACAAGTTAAACACATTACAAAGAAAAGCTGTCAAGCGTTCCAAATTGTCAGATTATTTGACTTCAACTGTTTGGAACCAATTTTGCACAGTTTTATTAATATTCATTTTCACTAGTTTTGCCGAATTGTACCGATTGTACCTCCGATACATCCTTAAATAAAATTGCGATGCTTTTTTCAGATTTATTTCAATTCGGACTTTTTAGAATTTGAAAGACAACTCCATGGAGACTCCATCTGGAAAGGAGCACCAAAGTGAATCAAATTCTATGGCATTTAAAATTTCGTATGTTCCTCAATATTTCGCATAAAATATATTAGGTTAAAAAGTACCGGCAATATATTTGGAAAAAGATTGGCTTTTTCCAGCCTAGTTATTGCCGATTTGTTATTTTTCAATCTAGGATTGAATCATCTCCTGATGATTGCTAACATGATTAGCGAAATGTGTGCCGCAAAATTATAAACAAGTGATTTGGTGTTTAGTGGTAAATCTTTTTGAGTTATTTGATCAATTTTTTCACTATCTTTTCCTAAACTCGAAGAGATTTACAATTAAACACCAAAACATTTTTTTAACTTCTCGCCAGGAGTTTCGCTAACCATTTTAGCATCATCAGGAGATAATTAAATTTATTTGAAAATCAATCAGATTGAATCATCTCCTGATTATGCGATCGTGGTAAGCAAAACGAGTATCAAGAATCTAAAAAAAGTGATTTGGTTTAGTGGTAATTGTCTTCGAGTTTAATTATTTACACCGAAAGTTTCAATAGAAGAATTTGCCTTTCTCGATATAAAATTCTATTTTTATTACAAAAAAATAATGAGTATTAATATAAGACAATATAATCTAAATTTGACCGAAAAATTTACAAAATCAGAAGATGTGACCCGATTTTAACTATTACATACACTCCGTATCACCAAATTTAATTAACGCCCCTGCAGAAGCATGTTCGGTGTCAGCATTAACCACTTAGATAAATAAAGTTCCAACCGGCTGGCGTTTTTCCTCAAATATTTACTTTCACACCTATTTTTCTTTCTTATACACGTCCCAGCCTCTAGATAGCATAGGCAATTTAGCTTAACCAAGAAAATTCTATAAAAAGCTAAAATTGAAAAGATAAATTTTAATAAAACATTTTCATTTAAATATCATAACAAATATATAAAAAAATCAGTGAATAAAATAAAATAATTAAGACAATTTGTTTAAACGTAGTAGAAAGGTTAGTCTAAACTGAACACCAAATTTAAATTGGGAATAAAACGACTTGTATTTTTATTGATAATTGAGTTGATTGAGTACACTCTCCGATGAAAAATGAAAAATTTTCTCGGGCAAATGGGCACCTCAGTCTTAGTTGTAAATCTTGGTTCTTTTTATAAAATTTCCGATTATAACTTCTCACAATATCTGATCAATTTTATCGATAACACGTCGGATTTTTGAGGTCTTCAACTATGTGTTGGAGAGACAAGATAAACCATGATAACTGATAAACCGCTGGGGTAGACCTAGGATTTCAGAAACCCCAGAAAAAGAAGCCTCACGGTGTTAAATCATAAGATCTTGTTAGCTTATTGATGTCGGTATTTCTTGAAATTATTGGCGCAGTAAATCAATTGTTACTAGAGTGTGTGGTAAGTGGTCCCATTCCGCTGGAAGCATATTTGTTGGAGGTCCATATCGTCTAGTTGATGCCAGAAAAGCTCCGTTATTATGTTATGGTAATAATCACCATTCACAGTTACTGCATTTCCAGCCTTATTTTCAAGAAAAATATAAGCCTATCACCCAAAATGTTTCCTATACATTGATTCGTTTATAGTGTATTTGTATTAATAAAGTATGCAAGGATTTTCGAGTTCCAAATGCAACAAATTTGTTTGTTTAAGAAATCTCCGAGTTTAAAATGAGCCTCATTGTTTAAGATGATTGTTCAATCAAATTGTAAGTCCACTTCATGGTGCTCTAAAAACTAACTAAACAACAGTGAGAATGGTCAGACAGTCTAGCTTTTGAGTCAGTTGAAGTTGGTACGCATGAAGTTGGAGATCTTTAATGAATATTTGCTAAAGGGAGCTTCTCGAAATGATTAATTATTGTACACGATGCCGAGATGATGACACTTTCACTAACAATGACAATATTAACAAAGGACATTGCCCCATGTTTATACTCACGAGGTCTCGCATCCATTATCGATCCAGTTTGATCAATTTTTTATATCAATCTTCAAAGAGCTGACTCATTTGGTGTACTTTTTCACCGAAATGTCCACCGAATTTGTAGTGGGTATTAGCAATAACACGCTGCTCTTTCGTATAGCGTTTTATGTTTTCTAATTGGAAGAACCATACATTAAAACTGTCAAAATATCAGAATTACCACTCGTAAAAAAGTGTACCACCCTGTAGACTGTTTCAGTTTAAGAAAAAAATTAATCTCAAACAATCATCAGCTGATCTATTCTCGGAAATTCGCATCAGATCTAATCATGACCTGTTCTGGAAGGTGACCGTGACCGATCTGTGATCGTGCCTTTAATTACTTACGGTTGGGAATCGTGGGTACCCTACAGGGAACACCTGAGAGTTCTCAAGAGCACAAAGCAATGTCATCTAGGACAGATAATGGAAATCATATGATACGATAAAAAATTAAATAATGAAGTTCACGAAGGGTTTATCGATAGAGGTTCTGGTGGGGAGAGGGTGTTTACATTGGGCAGGGTCTTTGGCCAAAATGAACGACCGTCATCTAGAAAATTGTCTATTGTATGGTGAACTGACCCCAGGTGAACGTAGGCAAGGAGGTCAGCAACTTCGATACAAGAATGCTCTTCATCAAAAATTAAAGAACGTTAATATCAATCATCAATAGGAGGTGTCTGCCTCCAACAGGACCTAATGTTCGGAAGGTGGTCGCGTCCTCTCATCTAGAATAGGTTTCTTCAGCCACAGAAGAGCACACGCCCGCTAATCCTGGATTTTAAAAGAATAAACTCGGATTCGAGGTCTTAGCTACATACATACATACACATCTCAAACAATCATTGTAATTATTTATTTGTTCAAAGCATTTTGGAAAGCTGTATTTCTGACCATTTTCAAGGGAATATTAAAAATAAATATATTTTCTTTCTTTAACCAAAGTTTCCAGTTAACCAAAGGGGGGGTTGAATTAACAACTCTTGGAATTTAAATTTTGAAAGGCAATTTACTAAATATGCATACCAGAGGATACATGAATTGAAATATATCGCATCACTTAAATCATTCAAGAAAAATAGCAGAGAACATACAATAAGAGCGTAGAGAACCGCTGTTTCTATTATCCTGGAAAGGGAACTCATGAGGCTGATTAGCTTATACATTGATATGCTTCCTTGAGGATGGAAAATATTGCAATATAAAAATGATAGTAAAAGCAACTAACGAGAACCAAACAGTGGAAACAATTTTCAAGCAATTTTCGAAAAATTTGAAGAACGAAAAGAATCTCCAAAACATAGTAACTTATAAATCGGACTTCAATTTTATAAAAGGTTCAGAAAATGTTAAAGCTTTACTCAATTTCCACAAACAAACAACTGCATGTACTAGTGTGAAACTTTTAAACATTTAGTTCTCTTTGCTCCATATGTGTGGAAGGCCGAGAACTTTTCGAATAACCCTCGTATATTCAATGCATCAATTAATATCTGGTAGATTTTTCCATTCAGTTTTGGTGTAATTCACTCAACGATATGTTCCAACAGAATGAAATAAACTTACGTACAATTAGTATTTGAATTGTACCTTGCCTTATGGTAAATTAGACGATTGATGCTAATAGAATTGTCGAACACGGAAATATAACTGACGCAAGCTTTCGGTTCCATGTCACCAGTTGTGTAAAAATGATCCATTTAGTTGTATTAGTTTGAAATAATAGACAGAATCTCTAAACAGTTCCAAGTCTATTTTTTGGTTCTGTTTCAATGAAGCAACGGGAGTAAAATAATTTTGTTTAATTTGATTTGTAAAGTTAAAATTCGTAAGTTAAAAATCGTCCAATTATTTGTGCTAATCTACAAGGAATACACAGTATCTGCAAAAAAATGTAAAGACTACTTTTTTCTGAGCACAAACATTTCCCTTTCTTGAGTATTTAGTTCGGTTTTAATGGAACAATGAGAGTATATTAATTTTGTTGGTAAAAATACAATGAAAACCTATGAAATTGTAAAAAGTACGATGGAGCATTTTTTATACGTAACAGTAGGATTTGGAAATACAGGGTGGTCCAAAGAGTTGTTAATATTTGGTTGCATTGTAGAAAATTTGGTGAGAGGGGTCGGTCTTAAACGATAGTTCGGCTCAGAGAAATTTAGTCACCATGCAGCGCTACACGGAAGAGGAATGCTTTTTTTTGTGCGCGAGTATTACCGCAACGACAATTCCGCCACTATTGCCCGCCGTAGATTTCGACGTGTCAATTTGAACGATGTTAAGCAATGTCCACGCCTTCCGTTGATTAATGAATGAATTCGTAAGTTGGAGGAAAATGGTCCAACGTTAAATAAACGCGTCCCAAACCGTCGAAGGTCAGCGAGAATCGATAAAAACATTGAGACATTAAACAAATTTATCGACTCGAAAGCGCACAACTGGATGAAATGTGACGAGATCGTCGGTACAGAAATCCTTCAGAAAGATTTACCCATGCACCCGTACAAGATTCAGTTAGTGCAAGAATTGAAGCCGATGGACCCCGATGATCGACATTTATTCGCTAACGAAATGATGAACCAATTTCCAGCAGTAGAAAACATCTTGTTGTCCAATAACGCTCATTATGTTCATCCACCTTAATATTCATGTCAATAAGTACCAATACATGCACCAGTAATATATATATATATATATATATATATATATATATATATATATATATATATATATATATATATATATATATATATATATATATATTATATATATATAATATAAAACATTTTTTGATAAACCATTTGTCAACCTGGGTTATTAAATTGGCTGGCGCCCTAATCGTTTAATTGATTTTTCCTGAACCAGTAACCATGACCAAATAACGCCTACGAACGAAGAGCACCCGAGCAGCTATTAAGATGTAACAAAACGTTATGCTAAGTAAAACAATATGCTAAGCAAAATTCAGACCAATGTCAATAATAACATAAAAATACATTCCATTTGCTTTGTAGCGTAAAATATCAATGACAACCTTTTAGTAACAATTACTCAACCCCGCAATAAAATAACAATATCGAAACTTTCTCTATTCAAACCCTAATTTACTACGGCAACAATTCCACCACAATTATTGGTTCTACATTCAATATAAATATTTTTTTTAGATCCGCGAAGACAAACCAAACTTCCAGCTTTCAGATAACAAATAAGGGAGCTTTATCGAGATAATTCCCCTGCTGAAATATGCGCGTTATGGCTCGATGAAACTTTCGAATCATCCGGATAAAAGGGGTCACCACCCTCTTAATTACCGACACCACGCGTATGAGATGACTTCTTCCTAAACGTCAATTTGGAGACCAATTTAATAAATGACTTCTAAAGATGGATAACATTACTTGAGAATGACTTTCGGGATAATTTGTTCGATAAATCGATCAGGACCATAATATAATGGAAATAAATTTAAAGAAAGAAAAAAACAGTTATTTTTAACTGTCAACGTTCACGTACTGGATACATGACACGCTACTTCTTGGTTTTAAAAATATAGTTAATATAGTTTTCCAATAAGAGTGGAATTTCTCTTCATCCTCAGAAAGTCGCTATTTGGACGTTAGTTTTTTGAAAACGATGTAAATCGTGTTACTGTTAATGGTGAACTTTATAGGAATATGCTAACAGAATATATTTGACCTGAACTGATTGATAAATGTGGATATAAACAATGTTTATCACACATCTCGCCAGACAATCGATTTATTGCAAGAAAAGTTTCCTGGGCACATTATTTCATGAAATGTCAACTGATTATATTTTGTGGGATTATGTGAAATCTCCTTAAACCCCAAACAAAACATTCAGGTCACCACAGAAAATATACCACACGATATATTTGATAAACAGTACTCGAAAATTGGGTCTCGGAATGCACTCCGCCAGACGAAGCCGAGGGACACATTTAGACATCATTTTCAAAACACAATTCTATTATTTGTCCTTCGAAATAAAATATAAAATACCAAATTAGCACTTGTAGTTATCATTGTATCTCATTTTAAAGTTCTGACACTTTTATTGGACAACCCTGTATAATTGATAGGAATATTTTTTTATAAACTACATTAGATTACCAGGTATGGAAAGATTATTGTATAGAAAATACACATTTATTGTATGAAAATGATAAAAAATACTTTTCATCGCCAGTCACAACTAAACGGAGAAATTACTTTCTTTTTTACCAGGCAAGCAACTTTTCCCAAGTGGTTTTTGAGTTTTCCTGCTGTATTTCATTCCCTTCATGTGGAACCCAGTTTCTAATCTTCTGTATCTTTCCCATGGTTTTCAAAAGTATACAGACGGTTTCTCGTGTCACATTTAATTGATTCGCGAGTTCTTGTTGTGTTTAAGCATCATTCTCATCCAACAATGCTTGCAATTCGCTGTCTTTTTCGGTGGTTTTCCATGTTCTTCATTTCTTACGTCAAAATCGCCACTTTTTTAAGTGGTTTTAAGTTCTAAGGGGTTTTTAAATCACTCAAAGCACTGTGACTTATCAAGAGCATGTTCACCGTAAGCTTCACCAAGCATTCGATGCGATTCTGCAGCAGTTTTCTTCAAACGGTAACAGAAAATCAAGGCCGTCAGCTAATCGTAGTTTCCAGACACAAAATTCGACATGTTCAAGACTATTATAAACTATGGTATTGTATGAAACTTCTTTCTCAGACACATCTTTGTCAGATGTCAACAAGGAAATGGCGCCAATGACGCAGTTTTGATGGTAACTACATTGACAGCTAGGGCCATCTATGGACAAATTCCAATTTCATATTTACAGACCTGGTACACTTTAAAAAGGTATAGCATATTATTTTGGTATTAATAAGAACAGAATCAATTGATGATTTCTTATTAAAATTAAACAATAGACTTCCATTAATAAAGTTCACGCATGCACTTGAAATACCTAATATAGTATTTTAGTAGTAGTATTTTACCGCTCTTAGATATGTCAATTATTAAAAATAAAGATAGGAGGAAAGGAAATATACCTTCCTAATGATACATAGCTTTGAAAACAACAAATGGTAAGTTTAATTTTTTTAATTAACAGTTAACTTAGTTTACCTTTTACAAAATAGATCTGAACAAAAAAAAACTTATATTAGGGATGTGGCTATGGTTTGCTTGAAATTTTAATAGATTCTATTATTAAAAGACAAAAGTGTAGAAAAATCATTTGATGAATCATCTGCCTTTTTAAAACATAACAAAAATTTGCAGCGATCATATACAAACCCCAATTTCCATGTGGGCTTGATAAAAATATTAAAGAAATTATAGGATATAAATCCAATAATAAATTACAACAGTTAATAGGTATTTCTAAAGGCAAAATTTCAAAGATTGAAAATGTAATGATCGTAATCATAAATGTACTAATGAAACAAGAAGGGTACGTCAAAACGTAAGAATCATACGGCTCAAGTAAGATATGACAGACCAAGACTCAGAGATGTAAAAGATTCTTAGATGTTAAAGATTGTTATTAAAGATTATTAGGAGATTATTAGCTGCGTACGTAAAAGTATAGAAATAGCTAAATGTAAAAACAGTTTAAATAAATAATTGATTGATTTGTACGTTACTTTGTGATGGTTCATTTTTCAAATTAAATAAAACAAATGTTTACTTTGTTATTTATCACTTATTTTATTTTTTGATTTTATGACTACAGTTTTAATCAGTTTGACAATGTAATATTGTTTATGAAACTATAGTCACAAAGTTAAAAACTAAAATAAGTCATAAATAACAAAGCAAAAATTCGTTTTACTTAATTTAGTTTAAAAACCCATAAAGGGCCAACCAATTCCATACAGTAATTTGTTTACTTTATTCAGTCCTCGGTCTGACATATAGATGGCGTCATTTAAGAAAAATCCTTACCAGTGGTTGATTGTGCCCGCATTCAAACGTGTAAAAATTTTATGACAATCTGTCTACTAGTTTCAGAGTTGTGCTTTAAGTGACGCTACTTTTGTTATTTTCAAAACAATGGGAAAAAATGGAAGGAAAATTTTAATGAAGAAAAATACCGGTGAATCAAAACAATGGCTTGATAAATATTACCCGGACTCTGCCCCAAGAAAATCAACCATAATTGATTGGTAGGCTGAGTTCAAACGGGGCCGTACAAGCGCCGATGATGTTGGATGCTGTGGACGTCCAAACGAGGTGATTATACTAAAGAACATACAAAAAAATTCACAAAATTATTTCGCAAAACCGTAAAGGTTGCAGGAGATAGCTGATATCATGAAGATATCGAAAGGTTTACAAATTTTTTTATGAACGTTTGAAAATGCGTAAACTTCTATCGAAATAGGTACAGCGTTTGCTCACAGCGGACCAAAACAACGTATTGATGATTCTAAGCAATGTTTGGAGCTATTTAAGCGAAATAAAAAGGATTTTTTCATGCGGTATGTCATCACTACACTCCGGAATCAAATTGGCAGTCAACGAATGGACAGCAGCCTGTGAAAGCCCTTCTAAAGCTACCAAAAACATAACCATCGGAAGGCAAAGTTATGGCCTATGTATTTTGGTATGCGCATAGGATGTCGTTCATCGATTATCTCGAGAATGGCAAAACCATCAATAGTGAATATTATGTCCTGTTATTAGTGCGTTTGAAGGATGAGATAAAATAGACAAAAAAATGTGTTGATTCACCAAGACAATGCACCTTGTCACAAATCGTTGACAACTATGGCTAATTTGCATGAATTGCTTCCTCATTCTCCAGATCTGACCCCCAGCGACTATATCCTTTTCTCAGACCTCAAAAAATACTCGCTTGAAACAAATTTGGCTCCAATGAATAGGTAATTGACGAAACTAAAGAATATTTTGAAAGCAAAGAGAAATCGTTCTATAAAAAAGGTGTAGAAAAGTTATAAAATCATTAAAATGATTTGTATTGCTCCTCGGGAACAATATATTAATGAATAACGTCGAAATTTGCAAAAAAAGACTATTTGTCAGGCCAGCGACTTATTGACCGATGTGTTCTTCTGTCCTGATCCTCCATTAGGACTCTGGTACTTTAACTATCCTTTCTTTCCAGAACTTTAAAAGGATTTCTATCTGCGGTATAGAGGAATTTATTTGATACATAGAGATATTTATTTACATACACTTTTGTTGATTTCTTTTCAGACACTGTATCGTACACTTCTGAGCATCAATAAATTGGTGGTTTATCTTTTTTCAATTATTGGTTTCAATGTACCTTTCAGCTTAAAATCTGGACTGTTTTTTTTTATTGTATCTATATTGAAATTCAATTAGGTCTCGGAGAATATTTGCATACAGCCGAAATTAATCTGAGATTAGATCATCTCCTGATGATGCTAACATGGTTAGCGAAACGTGCGTTGAGAAGCTTTCAAAAAGTGATTTGGTGTTTAGTGGTAAATCTCTTCTAGTTTATTGCTTTTTTTGACAATTACGTTTTCAAAATAGATTTGGTTTTATTTTAATGTCTAATTATATATTTTTTTATGGATAAAATGTGTTTGATGATAGCTGGATAAGCAACAATCGAATTGGTAATATGTTTAAAATTGCGAAAATAGGTTAATTGAGAACATGCGACTGATTTGTGTTGTGGAGGAGAGGTGTATCAAATATCCGTGTCGCAGTAAAAGAGGAAAATCTAATTTTTGATTCCGGTTTTGTTTCGATACAAAAGACATCGAAATTATACAGACGGTCTGAATGTTTCTGACAACAAAGGATGACGTTAACGGTTAAAATGTAAATTAAAAAACTTTTATATACATTATTTTACACAGGTTTATACGGTAGGGTTGTTTTAAACTTTCTGTTTCATAATTTTTATTTTCATTCAAGGGATAATATGGTTGCTTTATATTATTTTAAATGAAATTGTCGGAAAATGAAGAAATAAACTTTTACTGGATAATGTGGAATCTTGCTTTCTATAATTAAAATCGATATTTTAGTACTGCGTAGGAACTTGTGAAACATTGTGAAAAAGATTTCTGAAATATATAAATATAGAGCTTTTAGAATTTTATGGAACATGCGCGCGTTTCGCTAGCCATGTTAGCATCATCACGAAGTCACTGAATCATCTCCTGATGATGCTAACATGGTTAACAAAACGCAAGTTTAGATTTGATGTTTAGTTTCTTGTTTAAGTAGATATGCTATGTTTTTTGTGATTTAGCCACGGCAGCCACAAGGGTTATTTAGTAACTGGACGACCATCAGTTATCAATTAACCCTGGTCAGTGCTCCCACTGACTCTCAATTTCTGTTTTGCATTTAACCTGCTTTCCCGGAAAGCCATATGGCTCTCTGGTAACTAATGTAGAACGTTTCTCAAAAGGCTTCTGGCCTTACACGACCTAGGTACTGCCATGATCGAGCCACTTTTTTTGTAAAATTGCGTTTTTGCCAACACACCATGAGCAGAAACCAAAGATCTCGAGTAGGGTTTGTTTCAGCAATACACGGCAGGCTTGATTTGTACTTCTTAAAAGGGTAAGATCTGCCCTTACACCCTATGAGTAACCGAGATGGGGATATATATATATATATATATATATATATATATATATATATATATATATATATATATATATATATATATATATATATCTTCTTCATCTTCAACAGCCCGTATCGATCCACTGCAGAATGAAGGCCTCTTCAGCATGCTTCCAACCTTCACGGTCCTGGGCTTTCCTCTGCCACTCGGGTCCAATATACTTAACGATGTCATCAGTCCATCGTGCTTTCGGTCTTCTTCGCGGACGTTTGCGATCAAGCGGTATCCACTCCAGGATTGCCTTGGTCCATCTGTCGTCCCATCGCCTCGCTATATGGCCTGCCCATCTCCATTTCAACTGTTTTACTCTTCCAATGATGTCACAGACTTTTGTTTGTTCCCTGATCCATGCGCAGGACTTTCTGTCTCGTCTTGTAATGCCAAGCATACATCTTTCCATTCCCCTCTGTGCCACCCGAAGTTTTTGAATTGATTGCGATGTGAGTGTCCAGGTTTCACTTCCGTATGTCATAACGGGTAGAACGCACTGATCGAATACTTTTCTTTTCAGGCAAAGTGGGAGTATATATATATTAGCTGGCCCGGCAGATGTTGTTCAGCCTTTTCCGGTAGGTGGCGCGATGAGTTCCACTGAGTGAAGATCTCTGTATAATTGATATTAATAATGTTGAGTTCATTAACGCAATAACACAGAAATGATGTAATATGTGTAAATGTAAATATTAGTTAATTCGTTTTATAAATATAGAATTTGTTAATAACTTGACTACAGCGCCACCTATCGGATCCTAGCATAGCTATGAACCATCGTCTCGACAAAACAAATATATTGTGGAAATATGACCTCAATCAGGGAAGTCGTTCACAAGTTACACGATCACTAACAGACGCACCAACAATTATATATACGATTATAAACTTACACAATGAAAAGTTAATTCGTTATTAATTGTCATTGTGCAAAAAACATAGTCTTTTTATAGCTTTGAATATATCGAATTATGGTGAACATGCTCTAATCCAAAAAACTTGTAAACGATGGTTGAAACGATTTAAAAATGGTGATTTTGATATAAAAAACAATGAGCGTCTAGGAGTGATGAAAAAGTTTGAAGATGAAGATTTGCAGCCAATATTGAGTGAAGAAGATTCGTATATGTTATATTTGCGTTAAAGGTTTAACAGTGACCTTATGAGGATGAAGCGGTAACTCTTGAATAACTTGATGATTTTCATCGGCCCAAATCCTGGAGTTAGGTTTGTTTACAAATCCATTAAGCCAGAAAGAAGGGGACATTTGAAAGACATTACTTTCAAAACATAATTCCATTATTTACTCTTCAAAATAAAATATAAATTACCATAATATCACCTGTAATTATTATTGTATCTCATTTTATACTTTTGATACTCTTATTGTTCAACCCTTTATAATAAACAATTGCCTCTAACTACATTTATTAGGGAGCATAGTCTATATATTTTCGCTGGTAATTTTATGCAATTTTATACTGAATATTACGTCAGGTTTTCTATAGAAATCCCCAGGGATTCTTCGTGTACGAGAACATCATATAAAATGCATTTTAGAATATTTTGATGGAAATTTGTCGCGCCTGTGACGTTTTTTAAAAGTATACTATCAGTTCGCAATAAAACATATGAATATCATTAAACTGCAAAAAAATTGACAATTTAAAATTTAAATAACTACATATTTAAATTTGTATATTATTTTATCATATGCCGGCAACCTTCTAGATATCTTTGTAATAGTATTTTTTTGATAGATATAGATATAATCCTATCTATATATATATATATATATATATATATATATATATATATATATATATATATATATATATATATATATATATATCAACTAAACACTAAACAAAAAAATAATATTTAATATATTAAAAGAAGCTCAACTAAAAATTCATAATTAATAATATATCGTAGACATGTTAATATACTATACATTAACATGTCACTGCAACCTGAATGAATGCAAGAGAAGAAATTTAAATTTTTACTGTAAACAATTTTCAAAGGTATTCAACCTTGGAAATTTAAGTGGGGCCAGATCGGGAGAATAGCTAGGCACTTCAAAAATGTCGAAGCGTTCTGTGTTTTTCTTCCACGACGGAGAATGTGGCAACAAAATACATGGGTTCAATTCTCCAAGATCTATTTTCTTTTCAGACTTCACAAAGTTATACTGTCATTGAATAATTTGTATCTGAATTGGTAAACACTTGGTATTTGTTTCCTAATATATGAAACAAATACCAAGCTTTTTAATCATTATCAGTGTTACATGTTACTATGTTTCACCAAGACCCAACGCAGGTATAAAAATACTAAACATATCTTACAAATTCTATGGTTGAAATTAAGAGCTTTCTAGAACACAATTGCGTAATAATGTACAAAAATAAAAATTAAATTAATCGGGTTAAAATAATGTTTGGCCTTGACACTGGAAATCAAGTAAAATTTGTAGAATACAGCCAACCTGGTATGTTCTCTCGACATGTCCTTGTAGCTAGTTCCCAGTTAACAGTCCCCACTCGACTGCTAAATTACACTCGAGTGGTTTGATACAACATGGAAAGTGACAATTATAATTAACATTACCACTGTGAAATAAACTTCAATTTATCAGAATCCTTATAACAGTCATTATAATTGTCAGATATCAGGTTTTCAAAATTTCTATTAATTAGTTGATTGCGCCAAAAAAACAATAAAAAAAGGAAAAAAGAAAATGTGTTTGTGGAAAAACTTTCAATGTCATTTATTTATATTTATTTTTCTTTCATTAAAAGTTTTTCATTATTAAATTTCACCTGTTATATTCAAAGATTATTTTTACGACAAAATTATTAAACAATTTCAGAAAATTAAATTAGATTTTCGCCAAAACAAATACACCCTCTGTCCCAAAAATATCCTGTCATAAAAATAAGTGCTTCTATTTTAATGATACATCTGCTGATGGCAAAGAGATTTATGAAGTGACATTAGACACTCCTTAACAGTTATTTATTTAAACTGAAATCGTCATAGCGTTAGATGTCGGATTCTACAGAGCCTTCGTTTAATCCCGAAACCCACGTGACCCATATAAGCAAACCACCACGAAAAATTGGTCATAATTAACAAGAAATTACTACTTTTCTTAAACTAGGAGATTTTAATTAATTTTGAATTAAATTAATAGTTTTCTTTGAATTATAACACAGTTTGTATATAGTTATCTTCCAACAATACTTGCAATACTTCGCAATACTTTTTTCGAGTGACCTGGGCGTTCTTTTTCTTTGAAGTCGAAATCATCACTTTTGAATAGACTAAACCAACGCCCCCAAGCGTCATGCATTGAGACATTGTCACCCTAAATTTCCACAAGTATACGAGGGTTTTCACTAGCGTTTTTCATTTTATTGGAAAATTACAAGAAAAGCAGTACCTGCCGCAAAGGATCTTTATTTGGCTCGAAACTAGACATGTTTTATAACACAAGAAAATGCTGACGCTAACTCGAAATCGTTTAAACATCCATTGCGTTTTGAAAGCTACTGTCGTAACAACAAAATGACATAAAAGATTAGACTGTGAACTGAAACTTTTTTCCAGCGCCATCTCTTAAAAAAATTAAGAATTATTAACCACTGATCATATTGCAGAACTCTCTAAGAGGTAAATAAAAAAAAAATGTTTTATAGCATCAATCCCGATACTTTTAAACAATAGCAGATGGTAAATTAAAAGTGCACACATAATGTTTACGGAAAATTATAGCATTTCAACGTTTTTTCCGATAACTAATATTTTTGAATTATTTGAACCCGCTGAAAAAGCCCAGCTCTCGAAAATAAAAAGAAAACATATTCCAGTAAAAGGGAACAAAATTCGATATGGTTATTCATTCCGAAAAAAAGCATGGAAAAATGTTATATTCAGAAAGGAAACCCTTGAACGGCGTATTTTATAATGGTCAGGGTAAATAAATATTGCGAATGAATTTATGAAAGACTTTACAAAAAAAAACGAACATAAAATATCGAAAGAGAAAAGCGGAAAAAGTAGATACATTGAATAAAATAACTTTACATTGTAATATCGTAAATCGAAAGACGATAAATGTCTTCTGTCAATCACACGAATGCTATGTTTTAATGCTAAATTATTCTTAGCTATTTCCGTATAGTGGATCGTAAGGAAAGCAATTTCCATTTTGCGTAGAGATGGCATTAGTTACATTGGTTTGTATATTGTCTAAAACTAATTTAAAAAAGTGGATGGATTGGAAATGGATATTAAATCAAATGTTATCAAAAATGACTTATATTTGATATTAATCACATAAGTGATAAAAATATTCCAAAAAATTATATACGTATAACATAAAGATAACGTAAACCAAGTAAACATTTTATTTTTTACCTAATAATCAGAATGATGAAAATTCATTTTATGTTTGATTGATCTCTTAAGGTATTATTCAAAAATAAAATGTAATATGTTTATAGCCTTACATTTACACAAAATTATACAGTCCTGTCATTTAATGCGAAAGTTGAAATTACAAGCACTAGTTTTTCAAAACATAGCACGTTTATTAAATTAAATGTTCAGAATGTCCATTGAGCAAGCTCGGCATCGTTTTAACCTATATCCCCGAAGACATTGAAAAAGTCCTGGTATATTTCTAATCCGATTGGCAGCAGATTATCCGTAAATAAAAAGCATATCATATTATTTGCGTACAAAATACAACTTTGGTTTTTAAATGGAATTTAAATACACACCCTGACATACACTGCAATAATTGTTGTCGCCAACACCCTATTTCGTGGAGATCATCTCAATTAGTCACTGCCACGTTACCATTTCCATTTTGTCTGACGTATGGCATGATTGTTATTTTAGAAAAAATTGTATATTAGTTTATTAGTTGAATAATAATGAATAATTATTGGTCAAATATACTTTCACACATATTGCTTACAATGGTAATTCTAATCATAGTTATTCGATTAGTAATTCAATAAATTTGCAATTATTTTCGCGGAAAACCTTAGGTAACCCACCGTTACTATAAAAGGCTCTGTTTGGCAAATAAAGTTTAAATAAATATATAACAAAAAATGAAAACATAATATCAAACTTACTTTTAAAAAATACTGTAAACATAACATTAAAAAAAAATAGGAAAAAAGAACATGAAAATATGGTTATATATATATATATATATATATATATATATATATATATATATATATATATATATATATATATATATATATATATATATATATATATATATATATATATATATAGCCCATAGCTCTTGATCTGGACAGGACAAAGAAAGCCATATACTTATTAAAAAATGGTCGGGCCGCAGGCCCGGAAGGTATCCCTGCAGAACTAATAAAAAATGGAACGGAACAACTTTTTAAGATCCTGACAGAAATTTTCAACCGATGTTTAAATGGGGAACCAGTTCCACAATGCTGGAAAGAAGGCTGGTTTACATCTATACATAAAAAGGGCAACAAAAAGAACTGCAACAACTATCGAGGTATAACGGTGACGAGTACATTAAGTCGACTTTATGGAAAAATATTAAAGGATCTCATATGTGAAGAATATAATCCCTACGAATCTGAAGAACAAAACGGCTTTAGGGCAGGTAGATCAACAATAGACAATATTTTCTGCCTAACACAAATTATTGAAAAGAAGACAATGCGGTCACAAGATGTACACCTACTTCTAGTAGATCTAACAAAAGCATACGATACGGTCCCTATTGTGAAACTATGGGAAGTCCTAGAGAAATCTAATATTAATGTGACTATTACAAATGCCATTAAGGAATTCTATAGAAACACAACATCTAGAATAAAAATGGGTAATAAACTTTCAAAGGGCTTCAACGTAACTAAAGGCTTACGCCAGGGATGTTCTTTGTCACCTACCCTATTTAATATATACATCGATGAAGCGCTGAGGTTATGGAAACGGAAGTGTAATGGCATGGGAATAACAATAGAGGATACAACTCTATATACATTACACTACGCTGATGATCAGGTGGTGATCGCCCAGGATAAGGAAGACCTGGAATATATGGCGCGGAAACTATTCGAAGAATACAGGAGATGGGGATTGCAAATTAACACAGAGAAGACACAATATTTGAACATTGGACAAGAACAACTACCAGGAGATCTGATTCTGGACAACGAATATATCAAGTGCTGCGAGGAATACGTATATCTGGGCTCAAGACTCAACAAGACTGGCCGAAACAACGAAACAATAAAAGACAGAATAACAAAGGGAAAGAAGGTTATCGGAGCATTGAACTCAATATTATAGCAAAAAACTATTAGAGCACAGACAAAAAAGAAAATTTATAACTCTATATTACAACCCACACTGATTTATGGCTCGGAAGTATGGCAGCTGACAAACAAGCAAAAAAACAGCCTACTTGCAGTGGAAATGGATTTCTGGAGAAGATCGGCAGGTAAATCTAGACTTGAACATGTTAGAAATGAGGACGTCAGAAATTTAATGAGGGTAGAACACACAATAATTGATGACATCGAAAGGAAACAACTAGGCTGGTATGGACATGTGAGGCGAATGCCAAGGGAAAGACTACCTAAAAGGATTCTGGAGTGGATGCCTACGGAAAGGAGGAAAAGAGGAAGACCGCCCATAACATGGTTGCATGGAATAACAAAAGCTATGTCGGCAAGGAATCTCTCGGAGGATGACTGGGAGGATAGAAATAACTGGCGATTAGGAACCCAAAGGCGGATAGCGCTATAAATGGGATATATGATGATGATATATATATATATATATATATATATATATATATATATATATATATATATATATATATATATATATATATATATATATATATATACAGTAAATCTCACTTATAACGTATCTACGGATATAACGTACCGAATAACCAAATCACAGCAGTTATTATGAAGTATTCAATAGATAATTCATTTTTATAACGTACTCCGTTATTACGTACTTCTGATAGAAGGTACCAAATTTCCTCCGCGTATTAAAATATAAGGTACTTTTTCTTTTTAATTAATTTTATTTTTGTGTAACATGTATTGTGCGGTAGAACTCCAAGAAAAGCAAAACATAGGCAGCCGCCTTTAGACCGACCAACAAACGCTACCGCAGTTTTTTTGCGATTAGGTCCAGCATTATTTGATTAGAGTTATGTATTTGTATTACATGGCCTATTCCGGATAATTTTATTTAGCAACTTTAGCTTTCTTGTTGGTGTTGTATAGTAAAGTTGTGCTGTTTGTGATCGTATCTAAGCGGATTTATAAATGAATTGTGTTTTAAGCATGGTTGAATCAATCCAAGTTGGACAAAAATGGTTCGGAAGGCTTTAACAATGGATAAAAAAATTTCAATAATTCAGAAGATAGAAAGTGGTGTTAAACAAGTCATCTGCAAATCCAGGACTTTGAAAAAGACAGCAGTGTCCACGATACTGAAAAACAAATATAAAATATTGCAATTCCGCTGAGTTTCGAAACAAGGTAAAATAATTCGCAAACCTATTCAAAAAAACATATATGAATCAATACTTGAATGGTTACGTATCAGCATGAATACTACAATTACAACAAAGAACCATGAATACTACAATTACTAGACCCATTCTTCAGGCAAAGGCTGAAGAGTTTGCGAAAATGTTTAATGTTGCTGGATTTTCTTGCGATTCGTGTTGGTTACATAGATTCAAAAAGCGGTACAATATAAATTCTAGTAAAATTCATGAAGAAGCTGCGGGTAGAAAATGCGATGGATTGGGAAATGATGAATCTGGAAAATGCAATGGAATGGGATAACTCAAAATTAGCTCCACATATTAGAAACTATCATGCTAGCGATGATTTTTAACGCCGATGAACTTGGTCTTTTTTTTTTACAAACTTCCTCCAGATCGTACAATGAGCTTTAAGGGTGAAAAATGTATTGGAGAAAACTATGAAAGGAAAGAATAACCGTTTTTGTGTGCGCAAACGTGACGGAAACTGAAAAACGCAAACAAAAGTGAATTATTATCATGGGACAAACGACAGATAAGAAAAAACAGGCATATATTATTGCTTGTTGATAACTGCCCTGCTCATCCGCATCTTACGAATCTAAAAAACATTAAACTGGATTTCCAAATTTTACATCCGTTCTGGAACCAATGGATCAAGATGTCATTCACAGTTTGAAAGTTTATTAACGACGACAGCTTCTGATCAGAAATCACAAGTGCATTGAAAATAGCACACCAATAGCAATAAATATGCTCGATGCTATTGAAATGGTTTCTACAGCTTGCTAGCAGGTTTCCCAAAAAACAATTCAGAATTGTTTCAAACATGCATGGCCCTCTCTTTGCGAGTTCGATGAGGACGATGGCTCTCACCCAATGGCTTATTAAACAAGCTGAGGAGGACGAGGACCCCTGCCTTTGTGTCTGGCTTACTAATAATAATTTTAACTGGGAAAAATTAAATTCCACTATAATAGACGCTTTCGTTGATGTGGGTAACGACCCTGCGACAAGTATGACTACCGAGGAGATTATGGCGCAGATTGGCGGAGCTGAACAGTTGAGAGTGATGAAGAACATAAAGAAGTACCATTAGAAGAAATACTCCCAACTTTTAAGTAGAAGCACTACAGAAGATTGCATTTTGAGCACAGCGCTTGAAATAGAAATGTGGCTACAATAAAATATTCTTGTAAATCGCCAAAAACAAACTCATATTACAGACTTTTTACAAAATACTTTTAAGTTTATTTGGTGTATTTTAGAGTAGATTTTAAGTTTTAAAAATGAAAGTTTCTATCATTTTGTTCTTGCTTCTATTATAATATGTGCGTATTTTTGTCAAGAATTGTCGACCGCGGTGGTCTGGTGGATTAGTCTCCCGCCTGGCAATCCAATAGTAGCTAGTTCGATTCCAGCGACACACCCAGTGTGTCCAGTACACTTACATATACAACCACACGCGCACACTCATATCCACACTTAAATGACTGATTGTTTCTAGGCAAGAGTATAAAATCCGACTACGAATTACCCCTGAGTACCGCCAATTAAAGGCTGGGTAGGGCCGGATGCCTTCTGAGAAGTGTTCTACGTTGACCACTCGCCAGTCGGTAGACTTATGGGTAACCACATAACCAAGGGTTGATAGCCTAAGGAGGGTGCTGGCCTGGGTTTGTCGGTAGCTGAAGACCGTGAACCCACGTTAAGTAGGTCCAGTCGCTAAATAGCCTTAGATGCTGATGCGCTTCTAAGCGTAAATCCTTTCCTTTTGTCAAGAATTAATAAAAGTCATAAAAATTTAATTACATATGTATACGTAGGTACATACATATTCATTTTTTAACAAACTTCTTATATAACGTACCGACTATTAAGATCCCCTCCGGTACGTTGTAACCGAGGTTTATTGTGTGTGTGTGGTGTGTGTTTATATATATATATATATATATATATATATATATATATATATATATATGATTTTGGCGAAACATAGTGACTGTTCACAAAATGAACGGATCGACACCCAGAATGATTTAGAAACATTATCCACCATCCGCATATATATATATATATATATATATATATATATATATATATATATATATATATATATATATATATATATATATATATGATTTTGGCGAAACATAGTGACTGTTCACAAAATGAACGGATCGACACCCAGAATGATTTAGAAACATTATCCACCATCCGCATATATATATATATATATATATATATATATATATATATATATATATATATATATATATATATATACATATATATATATACATATATATATATATATATATATATATATATATATATATATATATATATATATATATATATATATATATATATATATAATCATCATCATCATCATCATCAGCCCCTATCGATCCACTGCAGGATGAAGGCCTCTTCAGCATGCTTCCAACCTTCACGGTCCTGGGCTTTCCTCTGCCACTCGGGTCCAATATACTTAACGATGTCATCAATCCATCGTGCTTTCGGTCTTCTTCGCGGACGTTTGCGATCAAGCGGTATCTACTCCAGGATTGCCTTGGTCCATCTGTCGCCTCGCTATATGGCCTGCCCATCTCCATTTCAACTGTTTTACTCTTCCAATGATGTCACAGACTTTTGTTTGTTCCCTGATCCATGCGCAGGACTTTCTGTTTCGTCTTGTAATGCCAAGCATACATCTTTCCATTCCCCTCTGTGCCACCCGAAGTTTTTGAATTGATTGCGATGTGAGTGTCCAGGTTTCACTTCCGTATGTCATAACGGGTAGAACGCACTGATCGAATACTTTTCTTTTCAGGCAAAGTGGGAGTCTGCTCTTAAACACTATGTTGAGCCTACCAAATGCCTGCCAGCCACATTTAACACGCCGTTTCACCTCCCGGGCGGTATTCCCCTCCATGGAAATCCTCTGCCCAAGAT
Source organism: Cosmopolites sordidus (assembly GCA_031761425.1). Classification (NCBI taxonomy): domain Eukaryota; kingdom Metazoa; phylum Arthropoda; class Insecta; order Coleoptera; family Curculionidae; genus Cosmopolites; species Cosmopolites sordidus. The sequence goes on along the minus strand of JARFXV010001095.1, from coordinate 44,567 downwards.
ATATAAAGCTGTCCACAATCTCTAAATCCCTTCCTAGAACTGAAATTCTTCTGTCCTGAGCGAAGTTATTGAACATAACCTGACTCTTTTTCAGGTTTATTTTCAAGCCAAATGGTTCGCCAGCCCTTTGCAGTTCTTGTATGCGTCTTTGCAGCTCCTCTGGGTCTTAGTGAAATGAGAATAATATCATCTGCAAATCTAAGATGGTTTAAGTTTGCACCATTGATCCTTACACCATCCTGTTCCCAATCCAGTTTACGGAATACTTCTTCAAGGCCAGCCGAGAAAAGAATAGGCGATATTGCGTCACCCTGCCATACACCTCGTTCTATATTAATTCCCACTTCAAGATCATCAAGGTGAATTGTGGCTGTAGCTCCATCATATATCGATTCCAATAGGTTTACATAGGCTCTCTCTACACCTTGGCTAAGCAGTGCATCCATTATGGCATGCATTGAGATGGAATCAAATGCTTTTTCGTAGTCGATAAAAGCCAAGCACAGTGGCATAGTGTATTTGTTGTGCCTTTCTGTAACCTGCTGTACAACCTGGATGTGATCCATTTTACTGAATCCACTTCTGAATCCTGCTTATTCTCTTGGTTGTGCGTCAATCAGTTTTTTTAATATTCTTTTAGAAATTATCTTAGTGAAAACTTTGTACATTACTGATAGGAGGTTTATTGGACGGTAGTTCTTTAAATCTCCCTGTGCTCCTTTTTTATGTAAAAGGATCACTTCTGCATTTTTCCATAAGTCAGGTACTTTTTGTTCTTTGAGGCATTTTGAGTATAATTTTGCCAGTATTTTATGTAACGTCCGACCACCAGCTTTTAGCATTTCGACAGTTACACTATCCTTTCCTGGAGCCTTGCCGTTCTTCATCAATTCTATAGCATTTGTTACTTCCTCCACTAGGATATCTGGCATTATATATTGTTCTTCCGTGGGTAATGCTCTCCCTGACTGGCTCTGATCTTCATATAACTGGGAATAAAACCTTCTGACAATCTCTAACATTTGGGTACGCGCCCTGCACACTGTGCCATCCTCACGCTTTAAAGCATATATTTGCGTTCTTTTGTTTCTCAGCTTCTGTTTAGCTTTGTTAATTCCTTTGTTTTCTTCCAGGGTTTTTTGCACTAGCTGCATATTGAATCGGCGCGTGTCCTCTCTGATACGTTTTCTTATAGTTTTGCAGAGCTCAGTGTACTCGACCCTGCAAAAAGGACTACCTGCATTTCTCATTGCTCGCCGTTTCTTCATTAAATCAATGGTCTCACTGGAGATTTTTGTTTGTTTGAGACATTTTTCCTCTGGTGCTATTGAAGCAGCCGTTTGAAGTACATTGTTGGCGATTTCTTCATATTGAACTGATATTTCCACCTCCTCTGGATCTTGTAACGCAGCAAACCGGTTTGACAAAGCAATCTCAAAATCGCTTCCTCTCTCCAGCAGTTTTCCAGAATCCACCTTGCCCTTCTTTGATCTTACTATTCTTTCGCGCTCTTTTCGACAGTCAATTCGAACCCTTGCTCGTACAATTGCTAAATATTGTTTTATCGTTGGTCATGATGTGGTCAATTTCGCTTGTGAGCCCAGATGGACTTTTCCATGTCCATTTTCTGCTGATATTTTTCTTATAGAATGAATTCATAATATATAGTTCTTGTCCTTCAGCAAAATCAACTAATCTGTCACCTCTATTGTCTCGCTCACCAGTTCCATATGGGCCAGTTGCATTTTCGTCTGTTCTTGTTGTTCCAATTCTGGCATTAAAATCACCCATCAGGATTTTGTACCTACATTTCTCCTTGTATAAAAGCTGGGCCAGATCATCATAAAATTCCTCAATTTCCTCATCTTTATGGCTTAATGTTGGTGCATAAGCTTGGACGATTTGAAGCCTAAACTTTTTATTCAGCTGAATGACGCATTGGGCTAATCGGTCTGATGTACTTTCAAATTTTATCACACTGTCCTTCAGCTTTCGATTGATGAGGAATCCAATTCCACCACATCGGCCATTTTCCGTACCTCGAGTGTAGAGTACGTGTCCAGTTGGTTCCAGTTTGATTAACTCTTCACCCTTCCTTCGTGTTTCACAGAGCCCAATAATATCCCAATGTATGTTATCAAGTTCGATTAAAAGTTCTTGCAATCGGGCCTCTGTTTTCATAGTCCGTATATTTAACGTTGCAATGTCAAAAGTCCAATGGCAGCCTGATCTAACCCGGTGATTCTTAGCACCCTCTGCCTTGGGGCAGGTCTTCCCGCTGCCGTAGGTAGTTGCCCCTTGGCCTCCGGGGAATGAGGGCCGTGTTTGAGGTTGTACTGTCATATTTCAACATATTGAAATACCATGTTGAAGGTATGGACCGTAATCTGCCACGCTGGTCCAATGCGGGCTCGCAGATTTTGGATCATGTTAGTCTAAGGCCTTCGCCTTGACCTGTCCGCCAGGGGTGACCCTCCCAGGAGCATAGACTCCAGACGGCATAGCTCAAAGCTTCATTGCCCTACTCAAACCCCTTTACCACGTCAAGGTCTGATCCACAAAGGGGATATATATATATATATATATATATATATATATATATATATATATATATATATATATATATATATATATATACTATGTTTTTCATCTTAATAATAGAGTTGCACCTTCTTTAAAAAAAAATGGAGCATGACATGGCCATACCATAACTTATTGGTAGACGATTGTTACAGAAAGCGAAAGGGACGAATAGTTTTCAACAATATGATAAAAATAGGTCATGACGGTTTGTCAATCCATCGCCTTAAACAACTGCTCCAAAACAATAATTAGTATCATACTAAGGACATGATGGGACTATAAATGTTTTTCTATAGTTCTAGTTACTACTACACGATGCAAGAATCACTTTCAATATATACTATCGCTAGTAACAGATTTTGAATAAAACATCTACGATACGAAAGAAAAAACTTGACAGAAATTAAATAGTTAAAAAATGTCATCATATTCTACGAAATAGTATGTACAATTTGTTAAACAATCAAAGAGACTGAAATGTTACAACATTGTTCTCCTTTGGTGACAAGGCACCTATTTATAAATAAAATCCTAATATAGAGTGAAATAAACCCAAAATAGATTAATTTAAGAGAACTAATATAACTTTTTCGACGTGTCGCTACTTGATATGGGTTATAGAGTCGGAAGGAACTCTTTAACACATAAACAGTTAACATGATTTTGATGATTTTTGACCAACTTTAACGAGATTTATTCGGTTTTGTCATCTTCATCTTTAACACGATACTCGCTTGATTTTTGAACTGTTTTTGGGTCATAACCATAGATCCATGTCTCATTACCAGTAATTATGCATTTCGGAATGTCATTATTCAAAGAAAGCATCTCTTGAGCAACTTCAAAATGCCGATGTTGTTGTTCAGAATTGATTGAATTGATCCAAATGATTTCGCAATAAAATCTACAGTGTCTACAATGTTTTGGTAATGGTTTCTTCCCTGGTTGACGTGGAAAGTTTTCTTAGACGAGCTTCATATTCAACTGCTTCCCTACTATCACTAAAGTCCTTGTACCGTTGGCAAACATTTTTTTGACAAGCTTTTTAAAAAATCGCTGACGAAAACGTTTAAAAATTACAAAAGGCGCTATAATTTCTAATTTTACAAGCGAAATGGTATGGAACTTCTATTAGATGTGAAGAACAGTCATACCAACTTAATAAATACATATTTGTATCGGTTTATACTAGTAAACATACATACTACTAGTTCTCTCAAAAACTACTCAACGTAAGAAACAAATTCAACAGATTTTTGTTAGCTTAATCTCTACTTTTATACTCTGCAATAATCACAGCTTTTTCCAATTACTTAAAGAACTTAAAAAAGTGAACTTTTGTGCTCAAATGGTAACCTACATTTCGTTATTAGATTCATCAAGTTCTTTCGATTTAATGAAAAATGGCGAAAACTACTTTAAAATCGGTTCATACAAACTTAAGATATTGCAAAAAGAACACTTTAATCGATACTTCAAAAGAAACCTGGCCACTATTTTTCAAAATGATATTAAACGTTACGATAATTAATTTGAAATTTTAAAAATACAAAGAAATCATTGGATATAATAACTGAATCTCAAGCAATGGTTTCGTAAAACTAAGATTTAACTGATACAAATTTTATTTGTGAACATGCAAATCATAGTTTTCATTTTCAATTAATTTTAAATTTACGTCGACATTTGCAAGTAGGTCTATAATATTGTTATTATTTTTTGAACCAGTAATATTTACAAACAAACAAGTGAATGAATCCTTGCAATGTTGGTTTACACTTTCATTAATTCGCCAAAATAAAAATTCTCAAAATTTAAAAGAGGAACCTTAATATAGAAAGATCTTATATAACTAGTATTCTTTTCTGTAAAATTTTGTATATTATTTCAAATGGAATATGTTGAAAATGATATTTCTAAGTGATAAATAGAACCACGCATGTACCAAAAGTAATGAAATTTATAGCGACGTGTTATGCTTGAGTGCAGGACTCATTAACCTATTTTTCAGTAAAATTTGCAGCAGCAGAATTATGACCGCCCATTTATTTTGCAAATGTTATTAACATAATTAGAAACTCTAACGCTTCCGATTTAATTAGATCATTTCGTCAACCGAACTGCCACTAAATTTCGTATTTATTCCTTTTTTTTTCTCCTCTCTGCAATTAACTTTTTTTTACTTAATTGCCAATCTTTTTCCGAACTTTTACAGATTCCTGTAAAACTTTTTAAGCAAATTAATTTAGACTTCATTCTAATTAAAGACGAGCTAAACGATTTATAAAATATATAATGTGTCGTTGAATTAGTTAGAGTGCTTTTAGCCGAGAGAAACATTAGTTAAAATTTCATAGCACAGCCAAAGTTATTAAAGTAACTTTGAAGATTTTAGATATCAGCACCCTTTCGTAAAAATTATAAAACTTTTATAAACGATAGCATCAGGTGAACCAACATTTTTGAAATGTCATTAAATATTAATTGTTAGACCGCATAGGATTATTTAATAAAGAACTTTTTTGATAGCAAATCTAATAGATAATTGACAGACGTATTTGTTTCGTCTGAATATGAGAAAAACATAACATTCTTATTCATATGGTGCTATTGCCCGTTAGTGGGCCTTGACCCCCCCTCAACCTTCATCTCCAAGCAGATCGATATATTGAATCAATCCAATTTAAAGTTATGTACAAGGCGTGTTTTCAAGTAATGAGAATGCGTCATGGGTAATGATTTACACTAGTTTTGCGAAACTTCAACAGGCCTTTGAAAACAGGGTCTTATCTAGGGCTCGGGTTTTCAGGTTGTTTGAGGCATTTTCAGAAGGCTGAAACTCGATTGAAGACGAACCTCACTGAGGAAGGCCCTCAATCTGATCGTCGGTTTAAGGTCAGAATGATCGGAGAAGTGTTGAATTTAACTCAATTTAGTAATGAATTGAGGATGAAGAAAAGCTGTGCGAAAATGGTTCCAAAAAACCTTTTGCAGGATCAAAAGAACAACAGTAGTAAAACGTATGAACTTTTTGGAGCGAACTGAAAATGACTTTCATTTTCTGAAATGTCATTACTGGTGACGAATTGTTTTCCCTGGTGAGACTGCTAAGCCTACATCAACAGATAAATATAGTAGGTACCATGAGAAAAATAAAATGCATGTAAAATACATTAATTTTTCGAAAAAAAAAAAAAATTATTAGCATAAAAATAATCAGTGGAACATGATATCTTCAATGTTTGAAAGTTTGAAGTGCAGAAACCACTCTTCCCAGCATTTCTTCAATTCGATCACGTAGAGCGGTATTCAATGTTTCAAGTGTGCAAGACTTTCCTTCATATATGTGGATATTTAAATACCTCCAAAGACAGAAACACACATGGAAAAGTCCAGTAACCAAGTAGGTCCTGCTCAAACAACTTTCATGGACTAAACTTGAAGATATTCTAGACGCATATTTCGCTAACCATGTCAGCATCATCAGGAGATGATTTAGCATCTCGTGATGATGCTAAACGAAAAAACGTTAGCGAAACGTGCGTCGAGAAGTTCAAAAAGTGGTAAATATCTAGTTTAGTGGTAAATCTCTAAAATTTTAGTGTTTCACACCAAAGGTTCCAATAGAAGAATTGATTTTCATGGAAGCTCCAACGACACATCCCTCGTATTAATTCATCTCCTAATTTTAGTTTAAAAAATTTTTAAACATGGTTACGTAGCGAACGAAATTAATGTAGTTGTATTTTCTTCGATAACAAATAGCCTGAAAATTCCACACTTGCCAATACGATGCCACAGTGCTGTTTTTGGACTGTTTCACTGTTATTTTTGGGCTGTTTCACTGCTGTTTTCTGACGTACAAAATCGGCAGCTTTGTTTAGTGACTACCCCATTTAAAGGCAAATGACCTTCGTCGCTCATGATGATGGTCAAATCTCTGTATCTGTCACTCAAGCATTCGAAGTCCAGTTACCCATCTGAACCGATATATCAGTAATGGCGATGAACGCCATTGATACATCCCGCACTATGTTTAAAACCTGTTGCTGATTTAGACGATTCAAAACCTGTGCTGTTGTCGAAAATTTGAGACAATGATGTTGCTAGGATCTAATCTCAGAAAATGGCTGGGCTGAAAATCTCACCATAAAGTCCGATATTGAAGTAATTCCCGAAGAGTCGTTGCGTTTTAATAACGAACTCACCACTTTTGACAAACGTATCGTAAGGAAATAAAAGGTGCTCTCGAATCCATAGAGTCATTACGAACTTTTGTTTTAACTAAAACATCGCCTACCAGCTTCTAATAACTAATCCGTTACAAATTCATCAATAAAGCAACACTATTTGGACTGCGTACAACTAAACTGGATCAATTTGAATTTATATTAAAAATGAAACTGTTAGATACCAAAACAAAAAAAAAAATAGTACAACCCTCCATTTCTATGTTAATATATGAGGTGGAGCTTCCTCTATATTTACATGTAAACAACAGAAGCCCAAACAAAAAATATTCAACATCGTGCATACTTTAAAATCGATAAAAAACAAATGTGCTTTTCATTCTGTTAACTGACAGAAAATAATTTATTTGACAACAGAAAAAAATAGTTTTTTATCTGAATTTATTGATGAGCAATCAACGGATTAGAAAAATTAATTTGACAAATTCGACGTTAAAAATGTTAGTGTAGCCTCATGCAAACATCAGACACTAACGTTGATGATGTGGAACAACGGAGGGTGAATTAAAGATAGATTTGTAAAAACCGTAAAAGGGGAATGAAAACAGGCCTGGATTGTGCTCCGCAAGAATAGACGCCAGCGCAATTCCTCAGAGGAATAAAAATCTTTCTACAACAGAAAAACGAAGAAAAAATATTATACAGCTTTACTTCGTTACTCTATATAATTTACATATACAGTTATACAAAAAAGTAGACATACTCTTACTAAAATTGTACTAACTTGACGGAAATACAGTATTTATATCAAAAAATATTAAGTAATTGACCTCGACATTAAAATACCAGGTATGTAAATAGGAAACCGGAATTTTTGTATAGAAAATTTTTTATATAGAAAGTTTATTGTATGAAAATAATAATAAAAAATTAATCGAAGTATTGCCCATTGCTAACTATACATTTTTCCCACCTGTGTAGCAATTTGAAGATGCCACGCCAAAAAAACTGTTGCTCCTTTGAGGCAAACCAATCATCGAGCCATTTTCGTAAGAAGTGAATTGCTGCTCAGCAAGTGCGTGCCCCATCTATACAAATAAGTAGTAATCGGACGGAGTCAAGTCTGGTGAGGAAGGCTCATGCGAAAGTATTTCCCAACTAAACGCCTCAATTATTTCCTTGACCAGTCTTGCTGTGTGTGATGGTGCATTATCATGAAGCAAAATCACTTTGTGTTGCGTTTTTTGTCTCCTGCCCATACCGATTTGGCCTTGCAGTCGATGTCGATGGTTCGCCTGGAGTTACCCATGATCTTTTACGCCTAGGATTCTCAAAATATATCCACTTTTCATCGCCAGTCACAAATCGATAGAGAAATGACTTTCTTTTGTACCGGGCGAAGCAGCATTTCGCAAGTGCTTTTTCGGTTTTCCTGCTGTCTTTCATTCAGTTCATGTGGAACCATCTATAGAGGCTACTTCTCGTGTCACATTTAATTGATCAGCGAGTTGTTGTTGCGTTTGAGCGTCATCCTCATCCAACAATGTCCAACAATTCGCTGTCTTCAAACTTTTTCGGTAGTCTTCCACGTTCTTCGTTTCTCACGTCAAAATTACCCCTTTTGAATTATTTAAACCACTCAAAGCACTGTGATTTACCAAGAACATGCTCACCGTAAGCTTCAACAAGCATTCGATGCGATTATGGAGTAGTTTTCTTCAAATTGTAACAGAAAATCAATACTGTCCGCAAATCGTAGTTTCCAGGCGCAAAAATCCACATGTTCAACGCTATTAGAAACTATGCTGTTGTACGAAACTTGTATTGTTGTGAGTTGAAAATCTTTGTCAGATGTCAACAACAAATTTCCCATCGGGACATGCACACAAAGTGGTAAGTAGTTAGAATTTAAGACATATTGAATGAATTTACATCCAACAGTCGCCGTATTAATCAGTGTTGGCCCCTTCTGATTAATATTTATACCCAAATTTCCTTCGAAGCTTCGATGATATACATTTTAAGTCGAATGAAGAAGTTACAGCACCTATTTGCTGGATATTTTGCAAGACCTCAAAAACCCAGTTCAGAGCAGAGTTAGAATTAGTAGAGAAACGTAGAACAAAGTATATTGTAGTTACAAAGAACTATATTGAAAAATTGGAGTAGGTTTAAAAATTCAAACCTGGTTTTTAATTGTTATATTGGAAACTTTTTGATCAGCCATTGTACAATAATTGAATAAACAATTTAATTACAGTTCGCATCATTAATTGACATCAACATTATCATTAGCAAACAAAGAAATTAATCGCCACGTATAGTCGGTATAAAGTATAAAAATCAAAAAGTGTACATTTTAGTCTGACTGTCAGCTGTCAGATAACATATTTTTTGTTTGGTAAAAAGAAATAATAGATCCCTTTTTAATTTGGACTTATTGGCGAGCAAATGACGGATTGGGAGACATTAATTTGGCAGATTGAACAAGGAAAATGTTGGAGAAGCCTCACAAAATCATCAAACATTAAAGTTGCTGATGCGGCACAACGGAGGGTGAACAAACGATAGATTTTTAAAAACCGTAAAACTGATGTTAAAACGAAGCTGTATTGGCGAAGATTTAAAATCAGGTCAACTTCCCGATCGAATAAAACTTTTCCCACTATACCAGGTGTGGCGGTTAATAATTCTTAATTTTTTTAAGAGATGGTGCTGGGCACAAGGGTCGTTTCACAGTCTAATCTCTTACGTGATTTTGTTGCTACTACAGTACCCTTCAAAACGTCATTGATAAAGATAAACGATTTCGAGTTAGCGTCATATTTTTTTGGTGTGGTAAAAATGTTTTCTAGTTTTGAGCCATATAAAGTATTGCTTTTCTTTGTTCAATCAAAAGAAAAACACGAGTAAAAGCCGTCGTATACTTGTGGAAACTTACGATGATAATTTTCCAACGCAAGAGGCTTGTGGGCATTTGTTTAAACCAGGGGTCGCCAACCCGTCGATCGCGATCTACCAGTAGCTCGCGTGGACAATTTTGGTAGCTTAGTGGACCATTTTGGATATCTTCTGCGTCCAAAATGTGTTTCCATTATTGCATTAAACAAGTTTAGATTGCGCTCTCTATTTGAATATTATTAAAATAGCTCAACACATTGAAAAGGAAAAGGTCAAAAATGGTGATTTCGACTTAAAAGACAAAAAATGCCAAGATTAAGCAAAAAAAAAAATAAACATACCGAATTGGACGAAGACTGCATGCAAACTCAACAACAAATGCCAAATAGGTTAAATGTTGGTCGCCGAACCATTTGTCCAACCAAGATCCAAAAGGCAGGAAAATGGGTACCACATGAACGACAGACAGATGGAAAAGCGAAAAACGGTGTGCAAAGTTTTGCTTTCTCGGCATGAAAGAAATACTTTTTTGCCTCGGATCGTGATTGGATCGAACAATAAATATATTTCAAACCCGAAAACGCAGAAAATCATAGGTTGACCCAGAACAACCATCAACATCAACCGCACAACTGAACCGCTTTGGAAAGAAGACAATACTGTCCTTGGTAAAACCAAGTTAAACAGTTAATATCGTTTGCTACCATCAACAAATAATCAACTTGAACCGTTCATTGATCAAAGGGATACGTCTACAAGACACGGAAAACTGATTTTGCAGCACGACAACGCCCCATCACACACAGTGAAAGCGATCAGAGACACCATTTCTGCACTCGGCTGGGTACTTATCCCATCCGCCGTACTCACCAGACTTGGCCTCTTATGACTACCACTTGTTTTCATCGATGTCTTATTACAACACTTGATGTTTGATGTCACTCTCACAATTCATGATTGGACCAGCTCAAAATATGTACGGTTTTTCTGAGGGGCAGAATCAGTATAGAAAAAGACTATATCTATAGAATGTTCCAAAAAATCATAGTATTGCTAATATCATCGAAAGAATCAGCAAAAATAAAAAAAAAATTAAAATGAGGTGTTCTATTGAAACTATCATATCTAGGCGAAATTAATAGATAAAAGCTTTCTTAGACGGCATTTAAAAGGGATTAATTAATGTACTTTCAGCTACTTATTACATAATTTAGCTATATTTTAAAAAATATAGGTAAAGTTCACTGGTATGATGCTCTTCAAAAACCGATTAGGTCTCGCTTTCATATCAGCTGCCTCATATAAAGCTGGGTCCACACCAATAAAAGTCTGCGTGTGTGTTGAATTTACTAGAACAATTTGTTTGAATTCCGTGCGCGTGCTGTTCGACGACAATATTTGCGTGTGACTGTGTGGCAGAGCGTCTACATTGCCGCGCAGGCACACCACATACAACACATATATAGGCCGCAAACGCAAATTTGTATTGATGTGGATCCAGCTTAATGCTTCTACTTCAGACGCACAGCGAGTACGAGAACGCGTGTTCATTTTGAGCTAAGTAGAAAATGAAAGAAACCGATCAATAAATGTAAAAAAAAAATTAAAAATCAAAGTTTATTGACAAAATACTGATACAATAACAGCACTGGGTGGCGTATAGACTGACTACAGTCGCTTATATTTTTGTTAGTATTCACATCTTAAGATGGCTATGGTGGTGGCTCTGTAATGGGGATAGTCAAATTTTTCCCTCACTCCAAGCATCCCCTCAACCATTTATCAGGAAAAAACACTTTTAATTCACCCGTGGGTATCCCTTATCCAGTGCTTCTCTTGAGGGTTAATCGAAAAAGGATTTGAAAAAAATCAGTTAAGAATCGACGAAAATATAAAATAAAAAATATCAATATAAAAAGCATTCAGGAAAATTCACAGCCAATAACACCACATTTAATGTGTTAAAATAAAACTAAACATATTGTAGAATACTTCTTGACTTTTTTTTATTATTTAGGAAATGGTTGACTAGCTAGACGCAAATTCGAAGCTTGGTAAAGCATGTCCGTGAAGAGAACAAAAACAGCCAACAATAAAGTTGCTGATGCGACACAAAGGAGGGTGAACAAACATCAGATTTTAAAAAATCGTAAAAGTGATGTTAAAACCCGGCTCAATTGACGAATATAAAATTTAATTCGCCAGCGATATAAAACTTTCCTTATTATACGAAAAAATGGTATAAATATAAAGAAAGTATTGCACCGTTTTACTTGATAATTCGATAAAATTTATATATAAAAGATACATTAAAACCAAATCTGAATTAATTTCGTGTATCCCCATGAACATATATTGCTTCGAGCCTGAAGTGTTTTCACATAAGTAAAAATCTTCCAAAATAGGTATTTGCAAAGAACACGAGAATAAAACAAGTAAGTTAGATTTTAAAAGTCACATGAATTTTAAATAGCCCATTTTTAACAGTATACTGTATAATACTATAAAGTTAATTATAATTCAGAAAAAAACTGTAAAATTGTATTAGAAAACTAATAAAATATGACACTTGTTTGTTTATAAATAAAAGCAAATACAGTTAAAAGCAGTAAAGTTACAAAAAGAGGACGTGAAACATCGTTGACATTACTGGAGAAAAATATTATTCAACGAATAAAAAGGTGAGGATTATCAATTACCGAAATCTCCAGGAATACAAGCAGGGGTAGAAAGCTGATTTCAAATTTACTAAAAAAGACCGGAGAGCTAAGGTTGCCTGTCTTAACAAAAAACGATAGAAAGGTCTTTCAAGCTGCTCCAGACCACCAAAAAAAAAAAAAAAATGGCAAGAAAAAAGACGAAAGAAGTTTGCCCGCGATCACATCGAGTGGAAGAGTAATGGAGGAATGAGCTATTCACTGATGAAAAACAGTTTAATTCAGACGGACCTGATCATTGGACTTACTATTTTCATGACCTCTGGAAAAAATAAAAAGTGTTTTTGAAGAGATCAGTCGATGGGGGATGTGATAAAATGGGGAGCGTCGGCTATGATAAATACACTGAAATTGTGTTTATTAAACCGAATGAACAGCAAAGATTTTCTGAAATATAGTGACAATCAACTGAAAATGTACTTCTCCAATATCAAAAAAAAAGTTTGTTTTCCAATAGATATTTTGTTTTCCAGTCCATACAGTGGTAACAAAATTTTTTTCGAAGGAAAATATTAATGTTTTAGATTGACCTGTGAGGTTCTCCGACTCTGCCATAATTGAAAATATCACAAAATATCAAATATCAAAAAAACCTACACAGTGCCTGTGGGCAGTTTCAAAAATTTTATGATTTAAAACGAGCAATTCAGGAAGAGTGGGGCAAATTTCTTAACGAGTCAGTCCGTTGGGTCAATCATTCTATAACCTGTACAAAACTAAAACAATTGCACGTCATCGATGACGCTATTGAAGAACAGCAGAAATACCACTCCATAAATTAAATAATAAAATAATCAAATGGAATGTATTCAATAAATTTCAAATTTAGAGCTGGATTCGGTTAGTAGCATACGCGTCGTTGTCGAATTTCAAATGTTTCTTGCTGATATTTATTGACCGTTTGGAGGTTATCCCATTTGTATCTGAACATTTACTTTCATTTTTTACCTTACGATCGAAAACAGTTCTTTTAAGAACTACCACAGAGTTATAATTGTCAGAGTCGCGCCTATAAAATGCCAAATCACTTAAATTGTCGTTGTCAAGAGTTTGTAGCATATTTGATACACTATTTTAAACAAAAATGGGACAATAATGGTCCATTGTTACCTTTTGCCGCTGTTAGAAGGGTATGTTAATTTCTAATAATTGAATACGTTTAGTTTAAGTCGTATATATTATAAAAACTATAATTTTTTTAGCGTGTTGCAGCAGCCTTAATCTTGAGTATGTCCACTATTAGTACTATTTCACAAAAAGTGAAAAACAATGAAGTTTTAAAATCGCGTAGAAAGCGTAGTTTTACTAAAAGAGTTACCAATACTACAGCTTTGGTACTATTCATGGCACCATTTATATCATGTATAAACACAATAAGTATTCGTAACCTAAGAATTACAGAAAAGTCACTCACAGTTAAATTTTAATTTTCAGGACAGCATGTAACTTTGAATTCCTTACATGAGCAATTAAAAGAGAAACAACTATTTGACGCATGCCGTATATCATTGGGCAACGTATTGAAAGAAGTAGGTTTTAAAAGGAAAAAAAAATCCAAAACGAGGGCATATGGAACTTTCCAATGTTGCCCTAAAACGTATAGATTTTTAAGAGGTTATATGAAGGAAAGAAAAAAAGCTTTGTACAAATTTGTTTTCTTAGATGATACCTGGATTTTTCAAAATGGTACTGTAAGTCATTGGCAAGATAGTAATAAGAGGACCAAAGTTGATGGTAAAAAATAAGATACATAAATACGCAAAAAAAGTTTTGATTGAACATCTTTATTTTAGATACTTCATGCTGGCAGTGAAGGTGGATTTATTCAGGATGAAGAGACCAACTTTTAACGAATAAGGAAAATTTTTTGAAATGGTTTAAAAACTAATCTTTAATTTTTACGGATAATGCTCCCTATCATAGTAGGCTATTACCAAAATACCAAACGCTCATAGACTAAAGATGCCATTCAAGATTGGTTAATTAATAATAATATAGCATTTTCAATCTAAATGCCTCTACTAACAGTGTCAGAGTATATTAAAAAACGAACGATCATCTTTCATCAGAGGCTAGAGCAATCTCTCAGCACTGAACATTATCAACTAGGACGCGGAAACATACATACAAGACTGAAGAGGAAACTACCTCAAGATATGTATTTAGAATAGATTTGTGATGTTAATGTTAAAACTTTTATTACAACACTGTCTTGTAGAACAATTGTAATTGTTGAGCAGACATTTCCATAAATAAAAAAAAAATCTAAATACTTAAAACTGAACTATTAAGAAATGTAGCAGAGTACGTACCACAACGTAGTATTTATTATATTGATATATTTCCTAAGTGGACACTTTTCAGAAATGAACCAGCACGGAAATATTTAGTAGACAACTTAGCAGAACAATATGGGGACAAAGTTTTACGTATTCCCCCCTACCACTGCATTTTCAATCCAATTGCACTTAAATGGAGAATTGTAAAAAATTACTATAATAAACACATGGGTAGAAATAGTATATACTGCAAGAACTGTATAAACATGTGGCGTGAGGCACTTCACACTGTTAGTCCTGAGATATGGAAGAATACGATCAAGCATATAGAAAATGAAATGGTATGACAAAGAGATACTTGATCGAAAAAGAAGACTGATACTTGATTGAAAATAAGTTCTTCCGTTAATTATAAATACTGCAGATGATGCCAGTACTTTTCAGATTCTGATTAATGAAAATAAGTGCATGCGGATATTTCATTGCTTTTTCTGTTTAGTACTTGTATATTTTATATCAATAAATGTCACTGGCAATTATATAATCTCTTTATTTTAAAAACCATTCAAATATTAACAAATGTTGTCGATGGTTTTTGAACGAAGCATTTTACATGTGCTGAATCCGTTTAGAAGTACTAAATCAACGACACTTGCAAGACTTTAAACATTTAGTTTGTTAGTTACTTTGTAATTTATATTTAATTTAGAATTGACTTTTTCAATTGTTATTAAAATTTAAATTGTAAAAATGATCCGCTAAAGTAAGATTATGACGTTTAATCGCAATCTGGCAACAGGGCAGTCAAAATTTTCTCCGCTTTTCCAGTTCCTTCGCTCCGCTCCAGTGTTATGATTATACCAATAAAGCATTCCTCCTCCAAATTTGGGCTTGATCAGTTAAAATTAACAGGTGTCTCATATATAGGGAATAGCCAATAGTATAGCCAGATAGAATGCTTCTATACCACCAGTTTGATTACTTTATTTATACACCTGGTATAATTTGCCAAATTGACAACATTTAATTCGTAATTATCTTTTTGTGGTGCTGAAGATGTCCACTGACGGATTACATTAATCTCCTTAAGTTACATTTTCGTTTTTAGGTAATGAGAATAGAGGATGGTATTTTTTTTGGGGATTCAACTGAAAATACTTAGATAATTAGCCCCCGTAATGTTTTCTTGCTTATGTTTATTACTCAAATAAAGATTAATTTTCTTAATGAAAAGCGTAAGAAAATGTATCTTCTATATTTTTAGAACCACGAGTGTCATTTCAAAAGGTCATTCGAAAATTATGACAAAGAAAACATAAAATGTTTAGTATTTTTTTTAACTGAGTCACCTTGCAATTCAGTTGCAGCGTGATCAGCAGCGTGACCGTTATTATTCAACAACAATACAACTAACCAACCAATTTAAACCAACCAGAATCAAATAATGCAATTTGTCGAGCCCTGTAAAATAAGCGATTGTCTCAGCTTTGACCTCGTCATTTGAATTGAATATTTCTTCAACTTTACGAAGAGGAAATAAGCGCTGAGAGCCCAAATTGGCAAATATGGAAGTTGTTTGAAGCGTAGGTCATGGAGTTTTGTAGCAACAATTCCAGATGTAAAGGGTCTACCAATAAGAATGATGGAACTTCAAGCAAGGAAACATTGTAATGTAATTCATTGTAATTAATGTATTCATTGTAATTCATTTTAAAACTCGTACAAAACCACTAAGGACATTTTTATGGTTTAGAAATAAATGCAATTTGAAAGAGGTCAAATCTGGTGAATACGTGCTTGTTGTTCTGAAGAAAAATTTTCTTGTTTTTCTGTAAATGGAGTCTTTTTCTCCCATTTTTTTTTCACCTAGTTTGTCTAGAAGTCTATTTCGGCATTTTTTTACATTTGCAAGAAAATTAGGACAAGGGTTTAACATGAAAGAACATAAAAAGAGTTAGATTTGACTTATCCACGCTTATTAACAGCTGGTCAAAAACATATTGGAATGAATACTTCTCATGTGCACTTAGACGTATTCAAACACGATTCTGCTGATGTTCGTCGAATCAAAGAAGTCGAAGAAGTTAGTGGAAGCACGAGAAAGTGCGCCAAAGATATAGAAAATGATTTTACAAGCAGAAAAAGTCACGCCTTCGGTTTTCGTAACGTCACAGATTATCTGCGAAGATGCAGGACCATCACCGGGGAGTTCTTCGTGAGTGACGCTACTGGATCAACTGAAGAAAGTTCTTTTTCACCGAGTTTGGCTGCCAGTGATGGCACTGACTTTCTCTTCATGAACTGGAATAGGAGGTTCGCTGGACGACGATGTACTCAAACGATGACGTCAAAGCTGGAGGTATTAGCAAGTTGAAACATCGTTGGTCTACATATATTGAATTGCAATATCAAATATTGAGAAATAAAACAAAACTTATAAATGTTGCCTTGTCGTGAAACAATATCACGTGCTTCATGATGTGCAATTGTTTTTATTTTGTACGAACTATATCTAAGGGTTTCTTAATTATTGTAACTTTTAATAAAATTGTAATGTTTGTCTTTTTGTCCCACATAAAAATAATATTCTAAATTTCTTCTTAGATTTTTTCAAACGAACAAAATACTGTCAAACTTAAATAAACCTATTTATTTATGCAAAATAGAAAAGCAAAAACGAGGTGAAAATTTAAATAGGAAATATACTTTTGCACATTTCCAAATTAAAATGACAGGTATGAAATTTAACTTTCGTTCAGATGTGTCAATATAGACTATAATAAAACGTTTAATAATTAAAACAGTCTCTCAGAAATTAATACAGTCTCACATTACTAAAGTGTCATTATGATTTAAACTTAATAAAAAGCGTTAAAATAAATGGTTCAGTTTAAAGTTAGCATTAATCAGGAACATTTAGCGAAATAAATAGATACTCAATGTCACGAATGATATGCAAAAAAAATGGAAACAGCAATAATCATACATTTCTCCATGACTGTCAGCTGTCAGAGAACATATTGTTTTTATCCGACAACAGAAAAAATACAGTTTTTTATTTGAGCGTGTTGACGAGCAAATGGCGGATTGGGAAACCTTAATTTGACAGGTTCGACGTTGAAAATGTTGGTGACGACTCAAAAAAAAACCAACAAAAATTAAAGTTGCTGATGCGGCACAGCAGAGGCTGAACAAAGGATAGATTTTTAAAAATTGTTAAAGTAGAATTGAAACAGATCTGGGTTGTGCTTGGCGAGGATAAAAGGGAGCCAATTTCTCAAGAGAATAAAACTTTTCTTGTAATAGAAGAAAGGATGTGTATTACAAATAAAAAGAAAAAATATAGCACAGTTATTGGATAAAATTTACATATCTTTCTACCAGATCTGAATAATAAATTATTCCTAGTGCTTTCACGTCAATAAAATATTTTTCCAAATAAGTTATGTTAAAATGGGCCATTTAAACAGTTATTAATAAGAGAAAATTTTAGATATCATAATATAAATATAGAAAATCTTACAATTCACAGTGTGTTTCTTACAAGAGCACCACCGCTCATCCATTTTAGGCCCGAAAGACTATTGTACTAATATCAAGCCACTATATTCGCTATTTCCGATTAGTAACTTCGAGGTGTATAAATTAAATAATTAGATTGGTGGCGTAGTATTTGATCTGGTAACACTGTTGGCTAGGAGGGGAGGAAGGCCACCATCTGATGCGTCCTTAGTACAAGTCAGTAAAGTCACTTGGAACTCTTGAACCAGATTTTTCTTGTGCGTTCTGAAAACGAGTGACAACAATTTAGAGAAACGGTGCGCTATCAAGGTTTGTCTCAGACTTGGGAAGAATGCAACGGATACTTTTGCAAAACTTCAACAAGCCTATGGGAACAATGTTTTGTCAAGAGGCTAGTTTGCAAAAAGTGATGAAAATGTCCATAGAATCCGGGATCTTGTACATTCAGATCGTCAGATGTCGATCAGAATAATAGAGAAAGAAATGAATTTAGCTCACCCAACTGTTGATTAAATTTTAACAAATGAATTAGGTAAGATGAAAATCTGCCGGAAAAACCTTTAGCAGAATCAAAAAGACAACAGGACGGAAACCATCAAAAATGACTATCAATCATCAACCATCAGCCAGTCATTACTGGTGACGAGTCTTGCATTTTTGGATACGACCCAAAAACTAAGCACCAGAATCAGTAATGGCACACTGTAACTCCATCACCAAAAAAAAAACCAGAATGCAAATCAGAGATTAAAAGCATGCTGATTTGCTTATCTGAAGCCAGAGGATCGCCCATAAGGAACATATGCTTTAAGACCAAATGGTAAACCAACATTTTTATCGAGAAATTATTGAAATATTTCGAAAAAGAGTCATTCGTGTGAGAAACACAGGAAGAACATCTGAGTGCTGCATCACAACAATGCTCGTTGCTACATAACGATTTCAATTCACGAGTTTTTGGCAAGTAAAAACATGATTATGGCTCCGCATCCCACTTATTCACCAAACTTCAGTCCCTGTGACTTTTTCGTTTTCGCAACATTGGAAATTCACCTCATTTTGGGATACTGGAGAACACTGACCGATCAGTACGTAACCGACCAGCTGGCCAGTAACTAAATTCAAGCACTATTATGAAGAGTAAACAAATCGTTTCCAGCGCTGTGTCCCAAAACAATTACTTTGAAGGAGACAATGTAGAATGAAATTTCAATAAAATTAAACAATTATAAAAAAGCAGTCTACTTTATTTATACACCTCATATGTCCTGCATCTCATCTTATGATTATTTCCTGTTTTCAAAACTTAAAATTTCAATAAAAATGACTCCATGCAATAACATATTCAAGACTAAAATCGCCGTAACAGCGATATTGAAAAAGGTGTTAAAATTGGAGCTAAAAGATTCTCTTGAAAGTCTAAAAATTCGTCTAAACGTTGCCGCAGATAAAATTTACTTGCAATATAAAGAATATTTTTACTAAAAAACTTAGCATATAAAAAAATATAGCATATAAAACTGCATATAAAACTTACACATGCGCAATATTTCTAATTAAGGAAGAAACTTAATAAAATCTATTGTACAAGAAATACATCCAACTTTAAGTAAGTCCTTTCGAAATAAACATCGCTTAATTACATCTCGTTCAGACCTACACAACACGTTTAATTGCAAACGACGAAGCATAATGATTGGAGCTTGACCCAACAGGCAATGAAATTAAAGCTCTATGAAGTTTTATAACACAATATAAGCTGCAATGTGATGCAGAAGGTTTCATAGTTGAAGTAGACTTTTAGTAGTAACATTAAAAAGAATCGTAAAAAATATAAATGTTTTTACATTTTCCCAAACACTTCCGTAACTTCGTTGGAGTTCCAAGTAGTCATAATGGAAATCTTAGCAAAAAAAAATCTGAAGTAAAACTGGACATTAAAAAAATATAACGCATCTATATATATATATATATATATATATATATATATATATATATATATATATATATATATATATATATATATATATATATATATATATATATATATATATATATATAAATATATATATATATATATATAAATATATATATATATACATATATATATATATATATATATATATATATATATATATATATATATATATATATATATATATATATATATATATACACACATATATATATATATATATATATATATATATATATATATATATATATATATATATATATATATATACACACATATAGAAAGAAGGAAAAATATATATATATAATATATATATAAATTTTTATATAAAAATATATATATTTATATATAAAAATATATAAATAGATAAGAAAAAGAAGGTTGAAATTCTATGGACATATCAGTAGACTCCCACCGACAAGACTCACAAACAGAATTCTTACGTACATACAAGCAGTCAAGTCAACAGTACCATGGATCGCACAAGTCAGAGCTGATCTGGGACAGGCACAAATGGGTCCGACAGAGATTGAGGATAGAAGAACGTACAGACACAAAATACATATGTGGAACGTTGCATCAGAGAACGAAGTGTCGAGCAGATCAGCAACAAAGTGGACGGAGGAGAGAAAGAGAATCCATGGAGAAAGGATGATGATCATCAGACAACAATGCAGATAGAAAAACCAATACCTGATATCCTGATGGACGAAGAGACAAAGGCTATAGACTCGAAAAATGGCAAGACTTTAGGAAAGAATGTTGCAAAAACAGTAAATTTTGACAAAATTGCAATCAAAATGTCCCAAAGAAAAAGAAATACCCAACTTATGGGAAAATACTGAAGTGATTCTTCTACATAATAAAGGAGCACAGAAAGATTTGAAAAACTATCGCCAATAAGTCTCCTTTTTGTAATATACAAAGTTTTCATCAAGATAATAGTAAAAACGATTTTAAGAACACTGAATGACGCACAACCAAAAGAGCAAGCAGGATTCAGAAGTGTCCAACAGGCCATAGAAAAGAATAATGTATACATCATGTTACTGTGCTTGGCTTATAATGACTATAAAAATGTATTTGACTGTACGTCAAAGCACATGAAAAATAACAGCAATATTGAAAAACGTGTTAAAATTGGAACAAAGCGATTCTCTTGAAAGTCTAAATATTCGTCTAAACGTTAAAAAAAACTGAATAAAGCAGATAAAATTTATTTACAATATAAAGAATATTTTTAAAAACAAAAAAACAAAAACAAAATAAAAACAAAAAACGCTTAAAATAATAAAACGTACTATATAGTATTATAAAAATTAATGTACATATATGTGCAGCAAAATGAAAAATATTACCATTTAATAATTTAAATATTTAAACTGTAAGAATATAGATTTTGCGAAGAACATATTTAATAAACTTTTTTTGCTACACTAAAAAGCACACACATAATTAAAACATTTTAATACAAAATGTTAATAATATTAGAACTAAGGGAAAATTTAAATCACAAAAAGTGTTCGCTTCGTGTTATTAAAATTCGATTAGCCTAATTCCTAATTTATTTGGATGTAAAACAGCAGAGATAAACATATTGAGCTTACGCTTGTATTAAATCCGAAAACAGTAGGCATATTAATAGCCGGTTATTTAGGCTTTATCGTTAGTTCCATTCGTTTTTACACGTTATTTAAATATTGAAAGAGCTTTCAATGTGTGCTCAAACAACGCAAAATATCAACATAAAAATCAATTAAAACATGTATATACGATAAATATACACAAAGAACTGAACAATGAATATACTTTTTGTAATTCATACACAAAAACTTTTCACAAAGCTAATAAATAAAACTAAACAAAGCGAACAAAATACAAAATAAAAAAGGTACACTCGACAACAATTAGACAAATATACGGGTGAGAAACGTAGACTCCAACAAGAAAGACTGTGGAAACGAAAATACTGAGAAAATTATATGGCTCCAACCAAAAGGAAGGAAGTTGGGGAACTACAACGAATGAAAAACTATTAACAACCTTTAATAGTTCAGATATAGTGAATGAAATCAGGAGCAAACGATTGAGTTGATGAGACCACATCGATAGAATGGACAGCGAAAGACCGGCCAAAAGTATTGGAAAAGAGTGTGGAAAGACCAAAGAATATATGAGATAGAGAGTGAGGAAAGATCTTCAAAAGATAGGAATAACGGAATGGAAGATGGAATACACAGTGGACGCCGAAAAAGCCGTGTCACAACCTCAGAAATCGTTGATAGATTATTAATTATTTTAGAGGATACACAATTGAAAATGCATAAGATAACTGTATCGAGATGCCTACATCTCCTAAATATCGACTTTTGAAATCTTAATAAGAAGTTATATTGAAAAACCTGACTGTTACTGATGTTCAGTTTGCAGACTCGAGAGATACTTAAAAAGTGACGAGTCTCTCTGGATCCAGCAAACTGAATACTTGCAAATGACAAATGCAATATCATCAAAACCTTGTAAAAAAGAAACTTCCAAAAATAAACGCACAACCGGACGGAAAATTATTGTTCTTATTAATTATATTTATATTTTATAATATAATAATATAGTTTAATTTAATCATTTGGTTTTATATTGTTAAGATATAGCTTCATGTTAACAATGCATTTTGAACACAGAAAAACCAACTTTAAAGTACAAGATTAGGTGTTAGTAATCATTCTACAACACAGGCTTTAAGCCACACTCAAACACCAAATACCTTTCACTTAATTAAAGGTGTCTTCCTGTGGTTAAAGAATCTGAACTGCAATCGCATTTTTAAGTCTTTCCGGACTGTAGGGAAAAATAACGTTCACAGTTAACGGGATGCTCTCAAATAAATTAGAAGTAAATAAAGGTGTTTTAAATTTGAAAAACATCACTAACTTTAACATAAATAATTAATTGAAAAATTTCACAAAATAAAACGACTATACTTAATGCGAGCCTCTTTTCTATCTTATTAAATATATATATATACTTACCTTAAATTATACCTAAGCCTAATATTTTGAAAAATAAGAAGAAAAAATATTCGAGAATTCTGAATCCCAAACTTTTAAAAATATTTTCATCATTCACTCATTCACTAATCAGAAAAAATTATGGCATATTTGCAATTATTTTAACGAAATGAAAATTGTTAGAGCGTTTTCTCTGATTTTAGTTTTCCTACTCTTCTTTCGATCGAAGTTGCTGCGTCAGAAAATTCTACCTCACCCCCTAAATTTTCCTAACGTTTATTCAATGTTGTTGTAAAGGGATTTTTTAGTAATCCTAAATAGCACATTAAATGCACAACATAAATATAAATATACTTCATTAGAATATATTTTCTTCACTTAATATATTGTATCGAACAGCCATAACTATAAACTAAATTAAATATTAGTGAAAAAATCATACAAATACAGAAAAAAAATAACATTAAAGGTACTAAAATAAATACACAATAAATTTCTCAAAAAATATATTTCATATAATGAACAACAATAACTTTTGTAACACACATATACACATATTTCTATGATTATAGAGATGTTTCGAAAAAAAGCAAAACGAAATAGATGACATAACAAAAACAGTTCTGTAATTTTATTTATAAATATATACTTTCCCCATTTATGCAAATATAAAAAAGAAAAATCCGATTCCAAACAAGAATAAAGCCAGTTAAGTTTAAGTAAAAGTCCGAAATTAAAATTAGTAGAATATTAAATAATATCGAAACTGCATCTCAAAGAAAAATACTAACATTCAAACAACAATCATGAGGAACAAAAAATTCTTGATGATATCAATTTAATCTTAAAAATCATATATAACAACTAAAAAAAAGAAGATTTAATCGAAGAGATGAAGGAGTGGGAATCAAAGCCTTTATTATTATATTTTTTTGGGTTTTTCACCACGATCTAAAACTCAAAAAATATAAAAAATATCTGTTCTTATGTAAATAAATTTAGTTAGGCACATTTATTGCAGATAAGAATCACTGAGACATTTGTCTCCGTTTGTTTTTTTTTTGTTTTTTATCCAATGATTCGTTATTTTCATAAGAACAGATATTTTTGATATTTTTTGAGTTTTAGATCGTATAGGCAAAAAACCTAAAAAAAAATATACGAACACGTCACAGTCATTCAAACATTAGCTTTATTATTATGACTAACTCTTAAACATGAGAAAGAACAAGGTAACATTCGATTATTTGCAGCCTCTTGTGGCGAATTTCTCGAAGAGATTATTTGCTGTTCTTTGCTTCTCTGTTATTTCCTTCTTCTAAAATGATTGGCAAAATGCAGCATATAATTTGCATAATAATTATAATGATGTACTATTGCTGTAAAAATACCATCATCAAAAATAATATATATTATTTATAAATAAATTATTGGAATATTGGAAGAGTATAGGAATTGAAACGAAAATGGGCAGGCCATATAGAGAGGCGATAGGATGCCAAATGGACCAAGACAATCCTGGAGTGGATATCGGTTAATCGAAAACGTCTTCGAAAAAGACCGAAAACACGATGGACTGATGATATAATTAAGTATATTGGACCCGAATGGCATAGGAAAGCCCAGGACGATGAAGAGATCTTCATCCTGCAGTGGATAGACGCAGACTGATGATGATGATAATGATGATTATATATATATATATATATATATATATATATATATATATATATATATATATATATATATATATATATATATATTCAATATTCAATTATTCAGCAAAAAACCAAGTAGTGTGTAAACTTAGATATCTAACATTATAGAAAAATGTAAGCAAAGTAATTTTTCAATGACGTGGAATAACGAAATATGTACTGAAACGCTCCATTTACATTTACTGCCAAAAAATTGGCATTATTATCCAGAGCTATAGCAAAATATGTCTAGATGTAAGCTAGAAAATTCCTGTTAACATAAATCTAATACCAACAAACAACAGATATTTACGGTTGGCGAAGCAATTTACGAAAGAATCACGAAAGAGAAAATAATACTCACCAAGATAGATAGCGTCATATTTGAGAGAAAATATATCAAAAGAAAACAAAAACCGCATTTATAACACTATCGAAAAACATATGGAAAACGGACAGAAAGAAAAAAATTACTCAACGTCAAATATTCTTCTTCGGCCAACATATAATATAAAAAGATAATGAATCGCCCTCGGCTATAAAAAATCTGAAACCATCACTAAAATTCTTTAAAAGAAAACATAACGATACCGTCGAATCATTTTTCAGAAAGCACATTGAAGTATTCAGTTAAAAAGAAGTTGTAAAATGTACTTAAATGAAACCTCAAACTAAATAGTTTAAATGTACTAGTCAAAACTGAACATTTCCACAATAGGACACTAAGAAAGTAAACAGCTTTAGCATAAAACTGCTTCATAGAAAACATCTACTATAGTGTCACCAATCATCGTAGTTATTAAATACCATTGTTTACCTAGAATCTAGATGAACAATGCAATTTAATCAAGAATAGAATAAAATGATAAATTAAGGATTGTGAAATAGTTGTATTTATATCACAATAACATTTGTACAACTTAATGCAATAGTTGCAAGAGTAGTGGCTGTAGTCAAATGTAACATAATTGAGGCATTGCCTCGTTCTTCCGTTGCAACAAAAAGAGCACTGCCAAAACCTCAAAAATAATGTTTGAGGCTCTCTTTGAGGAGAGGATAACTTACCAGCAGTATCACTAAGAAATGGTTCAAATGATTTAATATAATTTCATTCATGTCACAACATCGCGCATTCCACCACTTTTGAAACGATTACGGACTTCGGCTGCTGAATTTTAAAGCATCCTGCGAATTTTCCAAAATTGGTCTCTCGAATAATATTCGCCTGGCCTAAACCTTATTAACGACCCATTCACCAAAGATGCAACATTAGGGACACTGCCTTATTTTTATGTTCTCTGAGAAAAAAAGGCACTACTGAAATTTAAAAAATGTGTCTGCAGCTTTGAAGGAGATAATCTTTTCCTGCATGACCAATAAGGAGTCATTCAAATGAAAAAATAATTTTAATATTGCTTCAGAACAGAGAATTATAGAAAAAATACTCCAATTTTATATATTTTAAAGTGAAGCTGATATAGCAAATTTTGCTCCCAAACTCCTTAGTATGTTTATATATACTTAAACACTAATAAAGGTATTATTGTATATTTGATATATATTATCGTATCATATTCTACATATTCGAGAAGAAATTCAACATGCAGTTAATGCAAAAAAAACCGGGGAATTAATAAAGCGAAACAGAAGCTGAGAAAGAAAATGATCCAAATTTTTGACTTAATGCGTGAAGATGGTACAGTGTGCAGAGAGCGGACGGAAAGGTTAGAGGTTGTCCAAAGATTTTATTCAAAGTAATATGACGATCAGAATCAGTCAAGACCAGCAATGTCCACTGAACAAAAGCTGGATATCCTGGTAGAGGAACTGACAAAGATTATAAACTCGATGAAAAATGTCAACGCTCCAGGAAACGATATGTTGAGATGTTAAAAGCTGGTGGCCGGACTTTACATAAAACACTAACAAAATTATACTCAAAATGCCTCAAAGAACAAAAAGTACCCGATTTATGGAAAAAATACAGTGATTTGTTTACATAAAAAAGAAGCACAGGAAGATTTAAAGAACTACCGTTCAATAAGCCTCTCCTAGGTGGTGTACAAAGTTTTCACCAAGATAGTATCCAAAAGAATACTAAAAAACCAAATGACGCACAACCAAAAGTGCGAGCAGGATTCAGAAATGGATTCAGTACAATGGATCACATCCAGGTTCTACAGCAGGTCATAGAAAGGCACAAACAATACATTATGCCACTGTGGGAGCAGGATGGAATAAAGATGGTGCATACTTAAACCATAACTTAAATAATCATAAAATGATATAGTTCATATTTCGCAAGACCCAGAGGAGCTGCAAAGATACATACAAGAGCCGCAAAGGGCTGAAGAACCATTTGGCTGGAAAATAAACCAGAAGAAGTGTCAGGACATGTTCAATAAATTTGTTGAGGACAAAATATCTTGGACAGAGGCAGAAGCAGAGGAGAGGATTTTAATGGAAGGGAATACCGTCCGGGAGGTGGAACGGCGCTATAAATGTGCCTGGCGGGCATTTGGCATAGTGTTTAAGCTCAGCATAGTGTTTAAGAACAAACTACCACTTCGCCTGAATAGTCTTTGATCAGTGTGCCCTGTCTGTTACGACATACGGAAGTGAAACCTGGACACTCACATCGCAGTCAGTTGAAAAACTTCTGGCAGCACCGAGGAGAATGGAAAGATGTATGCGTGCAATTACTAGATGGGAATAGAAAGACCTACACATGGATTAGAAAACAAATGAAAATGAATGACATTATTGGAAGAATAAAGAAATTGAAATGAAAGTGGGCAGGCCATGGAGCGAGGCGATGGGACGAGAGATAGACCAAGGCGATTCTGGTTTGGATACCGCTTGATGTCCACGAGGAAGACAAAAACACGATGGACTGATAACATCATTAAGTATATTGAACCCCGAATGACAGAGGAAACCTGAAGACGCGAGAGTTGGGAGCATGCTGAAGAGGCCTTCATCCTGCAGTGGATTGACACGGGCATAATTCATCCAGTCCGCATCCAGTGTATTCTCAAAAATTCTCCCTTTCGAATAATCAGCTCTTTAACCAATAATAAACTCTATTGTTGAATGTATAAAAAAAACCTTTTTTCAGAACTGAACTTCAACAAATCCACAAAAGAATGGTGCAAATGTGTAAAAAGACATCAACATCGTACTACATTAAATCGTACGGTCCAACAAATTAATCGAGAAAAAAAAAGTGCGTAAATTATTAGAATATAAGAAGATTTACATATTGCAACTCAGTAAAACTAAAAAAAATATTTTGAGTTAACTGGAAAATTCAACTTCTTGTTGGTTTAAGAGATCACAACTTCATTCTTGTTTGGAACTCTCAAACCGTAGAGGAATAAAACCGTGTTAAGGCTAAAAATTCAAATATAAATCAAATTGTACTGACAATTATATGTTATTTTTAGCCTTATATCGAAAAAAAAAAAGAAATAAAAGAAATTATTTTACATTCACTACGTTACCTTTTTAGTAAACTCATTTAATAATTGTCCACGCTAAAATTAGTCTTCATGTAGTGTTTCTGATTGATATGGATTCGTTTGATGGAAAGGATCGATATTCCATTAAATCTTGAACCTAACAAAGTTTCGCATTTAATTCGTTTTTCTGACATATGAAACCGAAGATTACAAGAACGAGAAGTCGTAAAGGCTCTTCAAAGCGCATTTTTTATTATCATTTTCGTATTAGAAGTTCGAAAGTTCGTTTGCTACTACTGGTCATCAAGTTCTTGATTAACAATGCTCAAAGTGGCTATTAAAATTAAAACGACTTTACTCGGCCAATAACTGAACGTCAAAACCATAATAAAACGTTTCATCCTTTTAACCAAGAAATATTTCTTTTTATGACACGTTCTTGAGATGTAAAAAGGATTCAATATTTTACTAAAAGGATTATATTTTTTTTCACTATTTCCTAAGAGATTATTCTCAGCAACGATATCCAAACTTGGAGACGCAAACTAGTGCAAAATAACGCGAGAAAAGTTTAACAGATATGTAGTTTTCATCACACAACATATATAAATAAAAAATATATACATCTAAATAAACTTTTAAAACATATCATAAAATGTTAATACATATTTTACAAAGCATTTACCTCCACCTAGCTCACTCTAACTTCGATGTATATATGAGAAAAATACTTATTTGAAAAATAAATATATTTTGCCTGCATTCAAGCATTAGTAAAAAAAAAAGCACCCGAAATTATCTGAGTGCACTGTGTACTTGAAAGAGCAGCTCTAGTGTCAAAAAAATATGAGCGAAGAACTTCACACTATATCTACAACTGTTATAAACTACATAAATAACAGGCATTTAAAAGTTTGTTTGCAAAGTTGTGTAAAGATATGGAAGCTAATTAAACCTCAAAAGAAAAGGAGAGGATTTACGGTTAGATGCGCATCAGCATCTAAGGCCATTTAGCGACTGGACCTACAGCTTAACGTGGGTTCCGAACCACGGTCATCAGCCTGCACCCCCCCTCAGGCTATTAACCCTTGGTTATGTGCCTACCCATAAGTCTGTCAGAAAACCTACCGATTGGCGAGTGACCAACGCAGAACACTTCTCAGAAGACATCCGGCCTTACCCAGCCTTTAACTGGCGTGACTGAGGGGTAATTCGTTGTCGGATTTTACATTCTTGTCGAGAAACAATCACAGACATTTAGGTGTGGATATGTGTAGGCGTGTGTGTGTATATGTGAGTGTATATAAGTGTGTGTGTAGGGTGAAAAGTACGACGGAGAGAAGAATTAAAGAAAATCACCCATCCGAGCGATCCGCACCTTTTACGTATGGTAGCATGACCTTTAGTGTATTTGGTTCATGATCCTCTATTGTTCTTCGTGTTTGGCTTTCCTGACGGTGAATGGCCTTCCTGATACAATTTTCTGAATATCCATTTTGTCTAAGGGCTGTGAAAATTTTTGGTAGTTCCTCGTTTCGTGTATCTGGTAGTGTCAGTCGGAAGGATCCTTGGATTCGAGAAGGATGATGATGGGATTTAGTGTTGAGGTATCGATCAGTGTGAGTTGGTTTCCTATACACTGTGTATTCGAGGGTTCCAGAAAGTTTCCTTGTAATGAGGAGATCAAAAAAATGGCAGTTTTCTATCATGTTCGACTTCCAAAGTGAACTATATTCAGGGGTGGATTTCGTTTAACTGGGTTAGGAAGTTGTTTAGAAATTCGTTTCCGTGAGGCCATATTATAAAGATATCATCTACGTAGCGTTTCGAAAGTTTAGGTTTTCAAGGTGCGTTGGCCAATGCCTTTGTTTCGAAGGCGATCATGAACGGAACGGAAACTCTTCTCAGAGTCGGACTCTTCGGTGGCCTCTTTGAAAGCCACCAGTACTATACAGTAAGTATTAAGTAATCAACTTAATTTTACCTGACATTTATTTATGAAAAAACTAAGTAATAATATTTAATCTTCTTAGTAATCTTGTTTTGATTTCAAAAAGGCATTAAGGCTTCTTTCGACTTCCTCGAAAAATGTGAAGCGGTTATCAATGAGGTGATGTTGCAGGATCAGAAAAGATGAAATTTCGGAGGGGCCAAAATTCTAGAGAATACGCCAGGATAACTAGTCGCCGAGTACGCGCACTAAACGAGCATACGCTTGCTAAATTCGTTAGTCGCGGGCCGGATTGATAACACTGGCGGACCGTAGTTTGAAGACCTTTGGTTTAGACAACAAACTTGAACTTGAAAGACAAAGAATGCCCAGGTAAATTTTACCTCACATATATGTATGAAAAAATTAAGTAATAATATTTAATCTTCTTAGTAATCTTGTTTTGATTTGAAAAAGGCATTAAGGTTTTTTTCGACTTCCTCAAAAAATGTGAAGCGGTTATCAATCAGGTGATGTTGCAGCATCAGAAAAGATGAAATTCCGGAGAGGCCAAAATTCTAGAGAATACGCCAGGATAACTAGTCGCCGAGTACGCGCACTAAACGAGCATACGCTTGCTAAATTCGTTAGTCGCGGGCCGGATTGATGACACTGGCGGACCGTAGTTTGAAGACCTTTGGTTTAGACAACAAACTTGAACTTGAAAGACAAAGAATGCCCAGGTAAATTTTACTTCACATATATGTATGAAAAAATTAAGTAATAATATTTAATCTTCTTAGTAATCTTGTTTTGATTTGAAAAAGGCATTAAGGTTTCTTTCGACTTCCTCAAAAAATGTGAAGCGGTTATCAATCAGGTGATGTTGCAGCATCAGAAAGGATGAAATTCCGGAGAGGCCAAAATTCTAGAGAATACGCCGGGATAAAATATCCCAGCCTAACTTGATAATCGTTTCCAGAGTACATTTTCCCTCATCAGTGTAAAACACTTTTTCTTCCACAGCGACACTCACACGAATCAGCTGGTGCTGATAATGATGACTGTGACTGTTTGACCAAATTAGAACAACACATAATGCATGACGTCCAACTGATCCCATCATATATACTGCAACACCTTTTTCGTGTGGATGTTTGGTTTTGCCATACTGAGGACCCAACGATTCTCCTTTTGAATTTTCCCCGAGCTTACTCCAAGTTCGTGTTCAAGCTCTAGCAGTGTATGACAAGGATTTCCTTCCAGCATTTCCAATTCTTCCTATTCTTCATATTTCATATTTTTTGGCTGACCGGAACTTTCTTCAGCAATTCGGAATTGCTGGAACCACTTCTGACTACGAACCGATCAATATCTGCAAAAGCCACACAAATCATGCCCTAAGCTTCGGTAACATTTGTTTTCGGTTGAATGACGAAAAAAAACTGTGTCTTATGTTACTTTTCGAACGACATCGGATGTACAGCTGATTCTTCAGATTATATTCGCAACAGGCTCGTTTGATACCTGGTTTTGAAGCTGATAAATGGCCGTTTAAAATAACTATATGGCAGAAAAAAATTCTGATTGGAATAGGTTCTATAGTGGATGAAATGTGAGGACCGAGAATTAAATTAATGACCCAATAAATCGGGTGTTCAATTTGAACAACCCTTTGTAATAATGAGCAATATTATCGAAATTTCATTATATCCCTATGTAACATAAGAATCTAC
The DNA here is from genome assembly GCA_031761425.1 of Cosmopolites sordidus. NCBI lineage: Eukaryota > Metazoa > Arthropoda > Insecta > Coleoptera > Curculionidae > Cosmopolites > Cosmopolites sordidus. The sequence goes on along the minus strand of JARFXV010001095.1, from coordinate 12,568 downwards.
AATGTGTACGCTCTGTATTTAATTTAATTTTATTTTTCGTTTACATTTCCTATCGATTGTACATCTCGTTTTAATTTTTGTTTCCCCAATCGAAGCTGTATTTCCATTTTAAACATTTTTAATGTTTAATTGTTCCACGCCTTTGATTAGCTTTCCGAAGAATTTCTCGCAATTTAGATTAAGATTTGGATCTTTTAGCTAAGATATTTTTATTTAAATAAGCCAGCTGCTCTTTTAATTAAATATCAAATTTCATTTAACTGAATTAAGACGAGAATATTGACCCCGATATTGAGATATCACAAAGGTGACTATTTTGGATACTTGTTAAGAATTATTATTTCCTTTGAAGATAACGAATAAAAATTAGATTTAAAATTATTATTATTACCTTTTTGATAACGGGAAAAAAACAATAAAATTAAAAAACATTATGCCACATATGGAATGGACTGCTTTCTTCACAGAAATGCGCTTGCTATAAAGTAGATGCCAGATAATTTACAAAACTTTCTGTCAAAAGTGGTAAAAATTGTAAATTTTATTACAAGCCGACCATTGCAGACTAGATTGGTGCACAAAGGAATAGATGCCAAATACTACTCACTGCTTTTCCATACTGAAACCAGGTGGTTGTCGCGAGGAAAAGTTATAACGAAGCGTTTTGAATTGCGGCATGAATTGAAAATCTTTTTTACAGATAAAAATAGCCCATTTTCAGAGTTTTTACAAGATCGAGAAACTAAACTCTAGCAGATTTAATTAGAGAATTAAAAATATTTCGGGAGGTATCTGAAGTAAATGGTTATAGGAACATTGTAGATAAATTAATTAGAAAACATAAGTTCAGAAAATTATTGAAAGGATCTTGGACTTTTCAAAAGGAATAGAACACAAAGAAATTCATGGTAATACCATTTGATGCCCAATTAACAAGAGGGCTAGAGAAAATTTTGAAAAAAGTGGACATTAAGGTTGTCTACAAACCATATAATAAATTAAAAGAAGTTTTGGGTAATCCAAAGGATAAAGTAGAGCAACATGAAAAGTCAGGGATTTACGAAATTAGTTGTCAAGACTGTGATCGAAGATATATTGCGCAAACAAAAAGATTCATATTGATAAGATATAAAGAACATATTGCCCACATTACATATGAGAGAAATGAAAAATCTTGTATTGCCCCACATGCAATCGAACACGACCACAGTATAGCTATTAGTAATTTAATGCTAATTAAAACTGTTAATAATAATAAGGCTTTGGATGTATATGAAAGCATTCAAATAGAAAAATGTAAGAAAATCATGAACCGAGATAAAGGACCTATTCCGTTCAGTCAACTTTTTCAATTATTAATGTAAGGCTTAGTAAACTTCACGGTTCATGATTTTTACACGCTTCGTTAGGTAGGGATTTTCATAAAAATAGTACATAGTTTAGTTTTAGAATTAGATTATATCATCTTCTGATAATGCTAACGTGGTTAGCCAAACGTGCGTCGAGCAGTTCAAAAAAAGTAATTTGGAGTTTAGTGGTAAATCTCTTCAAGTTTAATGTTTCACACTAAAGGTTCCAATAGAAGAATTGAAGATCGAGAAACTTTATTACTGTTGGCTTACTTGAGTGATATATTTTTACATTTGAATGACTTGAATGAATACGAGTTTACAAGGCCGTAACAAAAACATTTTTTCAGTGATAGATAAGTCATGCATTCACTTTAACTTCGGATTATATTATGAAAAATATGGATTTAGAAAATTCTATTATTGATCACGTGTTGGAGAGCATGAAAACGCATTTACGCGAATTGAAAATGTTACTGGAATATTTTTCAAATAGCAACTATGATTTGTCGAAAAGATGGGTTCTCAATCCGTTTGATGAAAATGTTGAAGCTGCTGAATTACTTATTGTGATTCACAACCAACTTATTGATTTAGATAAATTTTGGCTTGCACCACAATGTGAATACGGAAGGCTAGTAACGGAAGCTTTGAAAACATCAATCCCCTTCGCCATTTCTTACTTATGCGAAAAAAGCTTCTCATCTATGGTGGCTTTAAAAACTAAATATAGAAATCATGTATTATCACTTTGCTTATGTGTATTTGCAATGATGATCCACGTATAGAAAAATTTATAAGTGAAAAACAAAATCAACCGTCGCATTAAATTATCATTTCAAACAACTTTGGCTATTACTTTATTTAAATTTATTTTATTATGTTGTTATTACCTAGTAATATTTAATTTTCTAACATACGTTTTTAAATTAAAAATACTTTAATAAAATGATGTTTCGTAAACGGGTTTTATTTTTTGAACGCATTGCGACCCCCCGTATTCCTGAACGTAACCCCCTGGTTAAGACACGATGGTTCAGACGAGGGACTCCAAACTTTCCAGCCTTAGAGCCATAGTGATTGCTCCAGTAGGTTTCTAGGACAAAAACCGTTCGAATTGTCCTGCCATTAACTATAATTTCTAAACTAGTCGCCGAGTACGCGCTCTAAACGAGCATACGCTTGCTAAATTCGTTAATCGCGGGCCAATTGATGACACTGGCGGCCCGTAGTTTGGAGACCTTTGGTTTAGACAACGAACTTGAAAGACAAAGAATGCCCAGGTCAACCGAAAAAATGGAACATGCCGCTTGCAAGGTTGTTGGAAGAAGACGATATACAAACTCAATAACAAATAGTAGAGAGGTTAAATATTAGCCGCTGAACTATTTGTGATCGTCTGCATGCCATGGGAAAGATCCAAAAGGCAAAAAAATGGGTACCACATCAGCTGAACGACACACCGATGGAAAAGCGAAAGACGGTCTACAAAATTGTACTTTCTCGGCATGAAACTAGACACTTAAAGCCTAGGTTAGAATATACAAAACATCAGTAAGAGCAATAATGAAATACGTAACCGAAATAACGGCAGATCCAAGTAGAAATTCGCAAATGATGATCACGGTGAAGATGAGAATTCTGAGAATAATTCTCGGCAAGACATTAAGTGGTAGAGTAAAGAACGAAAAGCTAAGATAACAGAACGTCGAACACAACGAAATGGATAAGAAAAATAAAAAATATTGAACAAGATTACTAGACAAAAATACTCAAACTAGGCAGCATAAGACCTCAAAGGTGCTCTCCTCAGCATCAAGAAGTCTGACATATATAATTAAAGAAGCAGCATCTTTTAAGATTTTCCCATATTCATGCTACTGTTAATTTCAAACGATGTGATTGTAAACAAATCAGCAGTAATTTTCAAAATTAACATCCTATGGAAAAAAACTGATTTTAGATTGATTAAAAAGGAATATAGGAAGCTACTTAATTCGCAAATATCCAAAATGAAACTCAACATATAATTTATGGCGAGTTTATTACATATTCTCATAGTTTGACCGGACACGCCACAGCTGTATCAAAATAATAACAAAAATGAAAACCATTTATTTCCACCTGAAAAAGAATAATTTTAAAATATAAACGGCAATACCCGCCAGCCAGCATACGAAACAACGCAAAAAAAAAACAAGGTGAACTAATTGAAAATATATTTGATATTGTTGATTATGATAGGTTTTGTTTAGCTTAATGGTGCTGTAAAAGGGCGAATGAAAAATTTAAAAGTAGTGGGAATAAAATACTAACTAGAATTAATTAATTTTACGAGGGTAGTCTGAAAAGTTTCCAGTCTGAAAACTTGGGCATGCGTTGAAAGAATAATCTTGAAAATTTCAGCAATATTAAATGCTCAGTTGGTTAGGTAACAGTCGCTTATGCAAATTAAGGCCGAGATGGATACTGTTTAAGGGTAGTCTGCACCATCATTCCACCATGAAATTTTGGGCAGTTGAATATAAACGTGGTCGTACCAGCTTGGTTGACGATCAACGTTCGGGACAGCCAAAAACTGCAACCTGCAACTGCAACGCAAACTGCAAACCTGCAACCGATAACATTGAAAATGTCGAATTAAGGTTAGAGAGCTAGCAGAGGCTGTGGCCATCTGGTTTGTCATATACTGACTGAGTAGTTGGGCATTGAAAAGCTAACCGCGCGTTGGGTGCCACGATTGCTGACTCACCCAGGACCAAAAACGCATTTGAATGAACATTTCCGAAGCCCTGTTGAAATAATTTAAGCGAGCTGCACTCCTGAAACCAAGGCACAGGCAAAATTGTGAACTGCAAAGGATGAATCGACCCCGAAAAAAACCGACTGTTCCATCGGCCGGGAAAGTGATGGCGACTGTTTTTTTGGGATAGTCATGGAATTTGTTAATCAACTATCTTGAAAATGAGAAAAATAATATCAGGGGCATACTACGCATCGTTACTTGACAATCTGAAGGCGGAAAAACGGCTGCATTTGAAGAAAAAGAAAGTTTTGTTCAACCAAGACAACGTACCGTCTCACACTTCAGTGGTCTCCATGGCAAAAATTCACGAATTGAGATTCGAATGGACTGACCATCCACAGTATTCACCAGATCTGAGACCCAACGACTTTTTTCTCTTTCGCTCGGAGAATAGAGATTTAAATCGAATGAGAAGGCCCTCACCTATTCATAAAATAAATAAATCAATAATAAAATCGACAAAAATAATGGAATGTGGAAGATGAAATAAATATAGAACTAGACCAAAAAAGGACATTCGACACATTAAACTGTATACTGAAAAACAGAACACTTCAAAGGTATTCGATAGGTTCGTACTACTTGTGTCTTGTGCCGAGGAGAAACATGCATCTGATAAAGACCCAACGAGCTATCGAGCGCCAAATGGTACATGACGTTACATTCAAAAACAAAAGCCAAAACATGTGAATACGGCATAAGACAAAACTCGCAAATGTTCTTTCTCTCGAAAGAACAGATCGACTGAAATGGCAATTTGCAGGTCATAACGCACGCCAAACAGACAGCAGGGAGAACGTGCGAGGCTTAGATTGGCGACCAGTTAAGAAAAAGAACACGCGGAAGACTACAGATGCAATGAGGAGATGACTTGAAGCATCACGAAGGTGTAGCATGGAAAAAAAGTTGCCCAGAACAGGACGCGATGGAAAGAACTACGGGAGGCATACATCCGCAATTGGATTGAAGAACGCACATCAATAATGAAAAATAAATGATATAACATAGTAATTAGCAGACTCTAAATCACGAATATGATACTTTCATAAACAAATAAACATAAACCTGTTTTCGAAATTTTCCCGGTCAGAATATGCGGAATATTTTCCGTAAAAATTTATTTGTGAAGACCTGAAGTTTATTTCTTATTGTCTTCGTTATTTTCCACATTTCACATCCATAGCAAGACAGCCAAATGTTTACGTCGAATATTATGTTGATCGCCACACAGGTGCCAGAGCTCGAAAAGCTCCTTGAGCTTTTCGTACTCTGCTTCTTTTGGTATTCTCCATTTTTTGTGTATTTTGTAATAATAACCATCGTCAGAAGTAACGAAACTTGGACATGTTCATATAAATCCCAAACAAAACACTCCTGGGTGCGGGGGTATTCCAAGGTGCACCACAAGCAACAAAAGTTATTCGTTCTCACAGTCCTTGCATCGCTCATAAATCACAAATATTAACATACAGCGTCCTTTGGCTTTTCTGGTCAAGGGACTAATTTGTCAGTAAATCGATATTGCGATATTTACATTATATATAATAAGCATTCATCCGTCACACAGTCCTATTTTCTCACCTTGTGATTTATTTTTGTTGTAAAGTGATAAAGGAGAGTATTCCAAAAAAAAAAGTCCATTGGTGCATATTTGTGTGTTTTCTAATTGCTTCCTTTTGCAATGAACAACGCATTGAATAATACAATTGTATGATTAAGCAAAAACGCATAGGCTAAGAGAAAAATTAGAAACAACATTAGAGGCATACAAGATCTGATATTTACAATTAGACTCTTAGGAGAAAAACTGTTAAGAAAACAAACCGAAATCCATATTTGTTTCACTATCCTGTAAAAAACATTTGATAGAATATAAAGAAGAGATGTCTGGAAACGTCTAAATAGAAAAGCAGTAGAAGAGAGAGTATCAAGGCCTTATACAACAACAACAACAACAAAAATTGAGTGAAAATGCATAACGATAAATCCACAGAATTTCAGACAGGAATAGGCCTAAGACTGAGCTGTGTACTGAGTCCACTGTTATTTTCAGTAGTTATTAACGATGTTGTAAAGAACAGCAAAGCAAAAAATCAAAAATACAAAAATAGATCTTGAAAATCAGATATCAGGGAAAAATGCAAATTCTGAAGAAAAACTACAACATAATGTAGTACATAACATAAAGTAGATGTAGAAATAAATATTGACATACAAATAATATTGTACTCGATGGGAAGGTAGCAAGTCAAAAATTATAAGTATTTAGACCCAATAATAGTAGATAATGAAAAAAATGGACAGTGAAATGAACGAAAAATGGGAAAAGCAGGCAAACTACACCCTAAAAACAACATTCCTAGGAAAAAGAGAGATACCGAAAAAGGTAAAAGCACAGGTGTGTCAGAAAGTGATGAGACCATCAATGATATACGGCAGCGAATCTTGGAGCTCAACAAAGGAAGACAAAAGTAGAATTACAGCTGCAGAAATGAAATTCCACCGCAAAATAGAGGGAATTATAAGAAGGGATAGAGTGAGAGATACCACAGTAATGGAACAATTGGAAACGAAACCAACAGAAAGAGCTAGAGAAGAAAGACAACTGAGCTGGCTAGAACACATTCACAGAATGAATGAAGAGATATTAGCAAGAAGCAAAAACACGAGGAAAAAAATAAGTTGGACGTCCAAGATTGAGATGGGAAGAACAAGTTCGACAAGCGGCAGAAAAACGAGGAATTAATATTGAAATGAGGCTAGAAAATTGGAGGAGGGTAAAAATTGATGAAATACCATCATGCTGAAATGTAAACTGTCAGTCTTACGCCTAATGGTACAACGGACTTTTAGAATAAATAAATAAATATTTAAGATGGTTTCATAAAACGTTGTCTATGTAAATCAGATGGCGCTGGTTTCCTAGAGAGCGTTGGTTGTGACCGTTACGTCAAATAACGGTGCCGCCATCTAGCCTGCGACCGTCGTAGTGATGGCAAACAGTCGTGGAACGTTTTTTCCCGTGTAGCAGACTCAGTTTTAAAATAAAAAATTAGTGCGCGCAGTACAAACGTCAATTGAACCAGCGAGGATGATGAAATATTGAAAGATAATATGAAGAGCATAAGCTATAGAAAAGCCCACTCAAAACAAAAAAAATTAAATGCACCTGCTGTAGCATCATTTCTAAATATTTGTGTCCCCTAAACGATATTTTTCGCCTTCCGATGACTAAATATCAAAATATAGTAACAATGCTATGTCTCTGGATGACATGTGCTATGCTATGAAGGAGCTGTATGCTATATCTAGTCACTATAAGTTGATCGTATTTTTTACGTTACATCTCTTGTCACCATTCTTACGGTCGTTTTCTTACGTCCGCCGCATCATATTGTCCGCTGCATCTTTCTTAGGAAACCATAGCTTTACTGCAATCTTCAATACAAAATTCAAAGCATTATGCTATATAAACTACTTATATTTTCCCTTAATTTGAGCAATCACACTGCAGATGTATTGAAGTAATAATTAAAATGTCCAATATGTTGGATATAGGGTAAAAGCCGGATAGTTGCCTCAGTTGGATGCATGCCCCGGTTTTGAATACACTATGTTAGGGATGTTGGTGGTGTTAGCGTTTTACTATAATTAGAAGTGCCCCTCCTGCAGACCTCAAAGCCAATCTTCCGCGGTAAAACTTTGACGAGCGTCGAAATTATATTGGTAAGTAATTTCTATTGAATATTTTTATTACTAATTGTGGTTTCGGGCAACTTTTTGTTTCTTTGCATGCATTAAAGTTAAAATTACACTGATAAGTATCCGAATCAAAAAGGATAGTCGCTCCATTTACGTTTGTGGATAGTCGCTCCAGGGGCAACTCTCCGCAACTATAAAGTATTTAACGAGCAAAGACATATTTTTTTTGGTGTTTTTTCCAACTTATTTTTACATCAATCATCTCTTATACTGAAAATACCGCTGAGCGTATCTAAAAGGGCGAAACAATCATCAGAAAGTTTAAACTCCAACGATAAAATTGTCCAGAAGAATAAAGAAGAGGAAATAAAGAAAACAAACAAAATAACGGAAACTAAAATTAGAACAGCGAAAAAAAAATTTAAGACAGTAAAAAACAAACCGGCTGGTTGCATGAAAAGCATTGTGAAGAAAAGAGAGCAACCGCAAAAAAAGAAAAAGACCGAAACATATATCGATATTACCATCAGTAAAACTGAATAATACAGATTTTAATTGAACTGAACCAAGGAAGAGCTTTTGTAAGAGAAGAATATAATTTACAGGTGTGACAGTGAAAGTGAAGAAAATGTTATAAGTTCAAAAACATCCAAAGGAAAAGGCACCGATGGGCTGCCTAAAAAGGGCGAAAAATCGAAAAGAGACACTGAAAAGGTATTAAAAGTGAAAAACGCGAATTCAAAAATAGAAAATAGGAATAAAAAAGTTTCAGTTCATTACTGCGCAGAATGTTTTGAGAATTACAATTTTCCTAAATTGAAATCAAATTGGATTCAATGTGAGATGTGTCGAATGTGCATGAAACTTGTACAACATTCAAAAACCATTGCATGAGATGTGGAAAGTTGAAAACCCTGACTTCTGGTAATAATTAATGCTAATGCCAAATTTGATTGCCATATTGTTCTATCTTTAAGATAAATAATAATATTATACTAATAACTTACCAAACTTAAAGTTTGGAGGTTATTTTTGTTGTATTTTTATAGTTTAAAACGTTAAAACTTTAAAACGCTAATACTATTTTATAATGTTGATTAATCTTTTGATTATTACTTAATAAAGGATCTCAGTACTAAAGTCTCAGTAATAAAGATCTCAGGATCTCAGTAATAAAGACTGATTACTTAAATTGATATAAATTTGTTTCTATCGAAAAAAAATCATAGTGACTATCCCGGCTCACTGCAAGTATGCCCCGAAGTATTTTTAACGTTAGGCTACTATCCACTACAGTAAGCAACTATCCCTTTTTTGAGAGGTCAAATAAAACAAAATTTACCAAATGTTTACAAAAATAGGCTACTATAAAAGAACACAGACCTATGTTTTGATATAAATGTTGCATTATATTTAGTTAGTACATATTTTTTAATAGAGATGTTTTGAAAAGTGGGGCATCTATCCGGCTTTTATCCTATATTATATATATATATATATATATATATATATATATATATATATATATATATATATATATATATATATATATATATATATATATATAGATATATATAACACATGGGCTGAAAAGTCCCGGGCCTAACACATAGATGGCGCTAGTTTTATTGCAGTCACCTTTTTTTCAGTTAATACTAACCTTCAAAAGACAGCTGTTAAAATTTCATGATATTCTATTCATTAGTTTGTGAGTTATTGTGCTAAGAGTGACGCTACTTTTGTTATTTTCAAAACAATGGATCAAAAACAATTTCGTGTTTTAATTTTACACTGCTTCTTGATGGGAAAAAATACCGCTCAAGCGAAGCAATGGCTTGAAAAGTGTTATGGGGACTCATCTCCATCAGAAACAACAATAAAACGTTGGTTTGCTGACTTCAAACGTGGTCGTAGAGACACCGATGATGCAGAACGCAGTGGACGTCCAAATGAGGCGGTAACGCCAGAAAAAATAAAAAAAATCCACAAAATCGTTTTGAATAATCGAAAAGTGAAGTTGCGTGAGTTAGCTGACATCGTAAAGATATCAAAAGAACGTGTTGGCTTTATATTGCATAAGCATTTGACTATGAGAAAGCTCTGTTCAAAGTGGGTGCCGCGTTTGCTCACTGTTGACCAAAAACGAGAACGTGTTGATGATTCTGAGAAGTGTTTGGCCATGTTTAAACGTAACAAACCGGAATTTTTGCGTCGATATGTGACAATGGATGAAACATGGATCCATCACTTCACTCCGGAATCAAAACGATCGTCATCTGAGTGGACCGCAACTGGTGAACCTCGTCCAAAGCGTCCGAAAGCACAACAATCGGCTGGAAAGGTTATGGCCTCGGTAATTTGGGATGTGCGTGGTGTAATAAATCAAAACAATGGCAAAACTACATGAATTGAACTTCGAATTGCTCCCACATCCACCGTTTTCGCCAGATTTGGCTCCCAGCGACTACTGGCTGATCGCAGACCTGAAAAAAATGCTCGCCGGTAAGAAATTTCGCACGAATGAAGAGGTTATCGCTGAAACTGAGGCCTATTTTGAGGCAAAAGATAAATCATTCTACAAAAGTGGTATTGAAATGTTAGAGCGGCGCTGGAATGATTGCGTTGCTCTTGATGGAGATTACGTTGATGAATAAAGCTAATTTTGAACCAAAAAAACTGTGTTTTCTTTGTTCAGCCTGGGACTTCTCAGCCCATGTGTTATATATATATATATATATATATATATATATATATATATATATATATATATATATATATATATATGTATATATATATATATATATATATATATATATATATATATATATATATATATATATATATATATATATATATACCTCATTGATAAAAAAAAATATACAAGATATATATTTAACCGAAAAAAATGCACCTTCAGAATATCATTACTTATTTGTGTAAATCAATTATAAACTAGACTAGTTTCCTTCACTTTTACGAAACAACAAATGTTTATCGACTTGTACAAGTCTCATGAAATAACAAAACCAAACCTTTATGCAATCAATACTCTAACGTTCATGCAACTGGACATTGCACTTTGTAAATTGCCTTCAACGAAAATAGAACTAGAAAAATATGTAAAAAAACACGAATATAGAAATCAGCTTTATTCACGAATGTCCAATATGAAATTCAACATTTCGAGATGGATAAGGAGCTTATGTTTTACATTGGTTGGAGCCGTAATACTGAGCTGTATCAAAGCAATTGCAAATACGGAAGGAAAAGGGAAAAAGTTCTTGTAGAAAAGAATAATGTAACAGATTCAAAACTGTTATATAATACAAAATGCAGCCATATTTAATATATATATATTTAAAAAATCTACATATTCATCACAGTTTCAGTATAGTGAAATACACATTTACGCCACACGTTATCCGGATTTTCTAAATCCTTAGAAAATATTAACCAAACATACATTCTGTCAAATATATACCTGGTCGATTTGAAAATTACTCTTAAAAATATGAAATGTTATGAACAAGCCAGTTAGAACCCAACATTCCTAAAAAGCATTATAACGAAAGACAAGACGTGGGTTTATGAGTTTGACAGACAACTCAGCTAACAAGCTTGGGAATGGCACTCCGATAACAAGCCGAACAGGACAAACCACGCCAAAATCGCTCGAAAATCAAAGTCATGTTGACTGTTTTCTTTGAATATCATGGATTCGTTCCAACAGTCAACAAACAATATTATCCAGGCGTTATGCGCAGTTTCAGAGAGAATGCAAGTTTGAGGAAGAACATTTCTTTTGTACTACGATATGTAAAAGTTATAGACGAAGCTGATATCATATTCGCCAAATATGTCTCCGTGTAAGTTTTTCCCCAAACTTAAAATCCAACTTGAAGGAAGAGGGTTTGAGTCCATTAAAACCATAAAATGGTTGCCATACCATAAGACTGTACCGGTAAGTCTAACCACTTACCGGTACAGTCTTATGTAAGTCTTAATAAGAACTATTTCGACGCCTAAATTATTCACTATTTTGAAGACGAGAAGATAAATTTGAATGATTAAATCACAATTTTGTGTTTTACTAAACAATTCTTGGCATTTATTTGACAGAAATTTCAACTCTTCATAAATTTCAACTCTTCACAAAACTAAAGAACCAAATTCTTGTTATTTGATTAACTAGTTTTTGAATAATCTTGAATATTAGTTCTTTTGTTTATAAGAAATAAGAATTTATGGATAATGGATAATGGCAATGAGGATAAATAATGTAAATATTAGGTCGAGTCATAAATAACTTTCAATGCAGCTAGGTAGAATCTATAGCTCATTCAGAGAAACAATGGTTACACGTCATCAATCTAGAGAAACCTATTACCAATTTAAATCCATAAGAAAGAAAAAATCATTTAAAGTTCAAAGCACTCTCTTTCCTTCTTCCTCTAATCCTATTAGAATCGGATAAAAATACTGTGAGCCGGCGGATTACATTCTGTGAATTCGCTGCCAAGACAACATACTTGACTTATAAACAACTTTTTCGTAGAATCTGTCATTTTCATGTTCTGATCGTTTTTGAGTTATGCCTTCAAAAGTTTCTGAATTACTTTTACTGTATTCTTTGCTGTTTTAGCTATTTTCTGGTTTTGTTTCTGTTTTTGTGAGTTCTGTACGATTAGGTTAGATAATGCTGCGTGGTTAG